>NCQV01082515.1:9913-21865 GCA_002740545.1 Lophocereus schottii
TCATTTACATGTCATGCTCCTAATTATTCACATATTGTGTACTCACGAGAAGAAACCACTTCATTAGCATTGCAATTTAACTATATCATAGTTTTAAAATTAAAAGCATAATTAGCAAAAATCAAGACAGAATTTAAGGAGATGAAAAAGCTACTGTCTGTGATCCATCTTTCTTTAACTGATAAAATTAGATATAGTGTAAAATCTAATTTTAAGTATTACTACTCCATTTTAGCATAAATATCCTTTCCAAAACCTAAAAAGCAAAAATGCATTTCCTTCACAAGATATAAAAATCCAAAAGTAGAAAAAAATCAACGGAAAAATCAACTGAAAAATCATCTAAAAAAGGCAGAAAAAGAAGAATGGGAGTATAAGGAGTATAATCTTAAGGAATTAGACAAGATGTTTTATAAAGAACAAAATTCAAAAGAATTAAACAAAATCATGGGCACAATACTAGAAAAATAAGGTGTATTATCTGATGATAATAAAAAAACAAATAGTAACTAGTTAGAAGAAGAAATATGTCAGCAGATAAATCTAATTAAACTAGAAGATCTTGATGTTGTTCCTTTAGAAGAAATTAGGGGGAAACTAGATACAAAACATGACAAAATGATATTTCACAGTGAAATCAATGAGATTGGAGAAGAACCTAACATCAATGAAATCGAGTCCAATCTAGTTAACAATGTTGTTTCTAACCTGAAAAATTTGGTAAACCTTCTAAAAGAAATACCCATTTTACGACACCTAACTACATTCCAGCGGGCATACAACCAACTTTTCCTTTTGGTTCATCCCAAAGGAAGCCGTATCCTTCAAAAAAATTAGCCATACCCCAATTCGCCAAATGGGTTGCATCTTAAGTATTGATGTAGCTCGTAATAGATACGAAATATTTGAGCATTGAAAAAGGGGTCTAAATAGTGTATTGAATTTGAATACCACATAGATTGCATCCTATATATATCGAACATAGCTTTTGTGGCACTATAGCTGATTATTATGACTCGGTAGATGAGGAAGCTAAAAATGTATTAAGAATGATGGAAACATCAGCTGCTATATTCACAAAATTATGCAAGGAAATCAAACCCGAATTCATCATAGCTAAACTTGAATTTGAAGAAAAGAATAGAGAGTGTCAAAGGAAGATTAATAACATTGAGCTTTACGACACGAGATATCTGAAAAATTATATTATTAAATTTAGTCAATACTATTACAAACTTGGGTATAATGAAACTAATCTTGGTATATTTTATGACAAACTGTCATACCCAATAAATTCTATAATTAATGGAAAATACATGATATGGCTTGAAAAAGTAAATGTAAGTGATATCCTTGGTACAAGAATTACTTATTTAAGAAAATGGGGCAATGATCAATGTCTTGATCTCTAGAAACAAAAGAAAATGAAGAAACAGTTTCTAGCTTATTAGGATAATCCTCACTAACAGGAAAATGAACCTGAGAATAGAAAAAAAGAAAATTTTATAAGAAGAAATCTTTAACAAGCAAAAAAGAGAGAAATATAAAAGAAAGTATTATAGCAAACCAAGCCCTAAAAAAAGAAGATTTTTTAGCAAGGCTACTTATTTTCCTATCGAGAAAAACAAGTGTAAGTGTTGGGCATGTGGAGAAATAGGTCATTATGGAAATGAACGCAAAAATAGAGAGAATAACAAGCTTATTAAAACTTTACGTTGTCTAGATTATTTTGAGCTTAGTGAAGAAGAAGCACTATATCTAACCTTGAAAAACACCAATGAAATTGTTGAGATTGTCCTGGAAGATGAATATCAAGAAAATGATTATGAAGAAACTAGTCATATGATGGAAAGTAGTTCAGTTCGTCTTGGTGATCTTCGTGGGGAAAACTTTGTTGTAGATAATGAGAATGAAGATGTCAAAAGAGATTGGATCCTTCCTATAAATAAGAAAGCTATGACTTATAAAAAAATCCATTTTTCAATTGAAGAGTAAGTATGTATGCGAAATGATGGAAGAAGATCTAGAAATAAAACTGTAACACTCCCAAAATGCTAATGACATGATTTACGGAAAACTACAGTAGAAGACTTAATAATTGAAGGCACTATCATCACCCTGATAAGAAAAAGGCTCACTGAAACCATTTAATCTTACAACTCATGCTCACAATCACAATATCTATTCAACTGAAATACTTTAAGACCAAAGTCCATAATAGTTTAACTTCAATACAATTGACTTAATCATACCATGTGTTAACTCGCACTGCACACCACACAAGTATATTGAATATAGATCCAACTTGACCCTGAGGTTGATCCCAACATTCATGCTATAGTGAATCCACTGTGAGCATTTGTTGACTTCTAAAAGGGCTTACTAAATGGAGAAACATGTGATACTTTATCACCTAAAATAGAAAACATGAAAACAATTCAAAAATGTGAGCTAAAACTCAGTACATGCATTTCTGTATTGTAAAATGAGTGTAGAAACACTGTTGATGGGTACCCACCTTTGTAATTCATTTATAGTTCGCAATAACAATAATTATGAAAGTAATATAAAACTGAATTGCTCATTATTATGTGGATGTGAACCCCTTGCAATGATATAATCTATACAGAGGTGTACACCTGCCAATCTGATCAAGAGTTGGCCTAAAACCGCGTGGGTAAATGATGGATCACGTCCTATAGATGATAACCGACGAGGTCACAAGTTAAATGGTAAATCATTGTATAAACTTATTCATTGATAAACTCATTAAGAGTTGTGACTTGATAAACATTGTCTGCTTTCCGAAGATACAGGCAAAGGACGTACCTTTAGTCTTTAAAAAAATGTCATCTAACTTGATAAATGTCATCGGTTTCATAAATGTCATCTAACTTGATAAATATGTTCTAACTTGATAACACTTATGCATAACAAGGAATGATAACTAGGCCTCGACTTTGTTTCATAAATGTCATTGTTAGTACGTGTAGTCAATAAATGATCCTTACTCACATAATTGAGTAAGTAAAAGTATGTGTAACAGAAATTGAGTAATTAAATGGTATACATAACTTGGATATTTCAATATAACTTCAAAACTGAATTAATAAAAGTAATTAAATCTGATATAAAGTAAATGAAAGTAAAATAAACCACAATGAGATAAATGATATTACAAAGAAAAAGGCCTTGATGGTGACAAATGGGAGAGTAGTTTTGGCCTTTTCTGATATAGGTTGCTGATACGGGTTTAAGGCTTGCTGATGTATAGCTTAGTTCAATACAACAGCGAGTACACTAGATTGGCTTGATGAATATATTTCATACATTTTGAATTGAGCAAGTAATAGAGGTTTGAGGCTAAGAGAGATATATCTTGGTTCAACATAGCATAGACTGTAATAACTTGGTCTGATAAATATGGTTTCTGAGTCAGAACTCTTCCCACTTCTCATATTTCATTCATAAATCCATTAGATATAGAATTCCACCCCAAATGAGTCATTGAACTCAATAGAAGCTATTAAGCTCACTAAACTTGGTATCTTCTTTGTAAAATTCATAATTGATTCAAAGCTCATAAATAAGTTCTCAAATTGTATACTTGTCTTATTCTTCCTCATTAATCAAGATAAAAGCTCCATGAAAGTCCATGAATATTCATTTCCCCCTTAAATGACCTTACTTGGTCCAAAATACACAAAATGAGTGTGTGATCAATCTCACTTAATCTTCATTATTGCTCTTTATACAATTACTCAAAATGCTTCCAAAAAATTACCAAACTCAAAATACTCAACCAAAATTCATGAAATCTTATAGAAAATTTGAAGATAATATGGACAATCTACAATAAAGTTTTTAGAATTTTTCTCCAAGTATATGCTGCATAGAAATTGCAATAACATCCTAATTTACACCAAAGCAGGTCAGTTTACTTCAAAAATTTATGACTTTCATCCTTGACCTCAAATGGAAACCTAAAACCCCAATATGAAAAGATTAAGAAGTCCAAAAAAACTTTTATCTACAATACAAAATATGATTCCCACAATAGGGTTTCTAAAATGCAGCTAAAATTCAAGTGTGTTAGTTTTGGATGAACCTATGCAGTTCTAACAAAATAGCCATAACTTTGTCCCCGAAATTCAGATTAAGGTGATTCAAAAGGCATTTGAAATGTAATCAATGATCTAGGTCCCCACCAACATTCGTAATTTTTGGGCAAGCCACGCATTACCAGTTTTTCCAGGAACAAACCCCTGTTTTCAGGGCCTTCACAGCTTGCTACCTACTTTATTATCCTCCTTTTTTGCGTAATTGCCCTCTAAAATCACTTGTTGAAATTACCAAACCATGTGGTGACCGTCAACATCACCTTAGACAGTACAATCCACAATTTTTGCTTCATAATCATCTAAGATTCATTTTCAATCCAATAACATATCCAACATCATAAATCACCTCATGTGATCCAAATGAACATATTTAATACAAAAACTCACTTAAATCCAGCATGATCATGAAAACCCTAATTCTTGCTCGTTCAAGTAAACGTTCAAATAACCATAATTGTCTTCAAATGATCATCTAACATCATATTTTTCATGATTTACAACACAAATCACAAGAAGATATATAAACAAGCTCAAACTCTTACTTGCTTAATTTCAAGTCACCTGATCGTGTTCTTAATCAAATACCCATAACTCCAAACATCTCCAAACCCAATAAAAATTACATAATAACTATCAATTTGATCATATAGATAATAATCATGACTAAAACAATCCCAAAAACTCAAAATAGAACAAGTTAGGGTTTGGATATACCTTACTTTAGGCTTGAATTAGAGGGAGGAGGGAGACGTTTTGAATGATTTTGGTGGTTGGACACGATAGCTGATAGCAAGGGGAAGTCAGGGCAGCTAGGAGGTGGCCAGAAACCACCAAAAATGGCCGCATAAGGGGCAGTAGCTACTGCCCCTGTTTTCTGCAGAAAGGGGGTGAGATAGAGAGAAAAAATGGAGAGTTGGGTTTTGTTATATTTTGCTGAATTTTTGTGTGTAAAAATTGTCAATTAATAGCCACATATGGCTGCATATTTTCAATCCAAAAAGTAGTTTTTTGCTAATTAAAATTAGGTGCTAGAGTGAGCAATTAGTAAAATAACAAAGTTAGCAAGATTTTTGGCTTTTCTTTTGGGCCCAACAAGCTATGTTCAAGCTTGAAAAATTATTCGAAGCATGGGAAAACTTTGTATAACTCTGTATTAAAGTTTACTGAAGGTAAGAAAATAATTAGTCACTAAATCATACTTATCGAAGTCTAATATCGATTCACCCGATATTTAATCAATAAATGAAACTTGAATTAACAATAAATGAAACTTGAATTTCAAAGTGGGACCCAAATGAAATGTCCCCCAACTGGAATGATTAAATACGATAAATAAAAGTGAAAAATTTAAATGACATAAGGTAATTCAGTAAATATATAAATTGAGTGTAATTGAATTAATAAACATGATTTGATTAAACAGATAAGTATGAGTGATTAAATCAATAAATATGATTAATTAAATAAACAAACATGATTAATTAAATAAATAAATATGATTTAAATAAATACAGAAGGGTTAGGATTGGGTTATTACAAAGACTATGAGTATTATGTGGGAGATGTTAATTTCATTAATTGGGAAAACGTCCTTAAGCATAACAAAGGTAGAAAGTACAGGTATATCCATGTTTCAAGTGTCCAAGTTCAAACTACTCCATTACAGAATTACGGCAAAGATATTAATCTTTATGGTTTGCTATGTGATATTAGGCATATCAAATTTAATAATCAAATTATCAGAAAGATTAAAACAGATTTATGTAATGCATCGGTAGTATTCAATTGTCGACCTGGATATTATGTAAGCCTAAAGGATGAATTTACCAAAAACTTCATATCTCTTAAGATAAAAACAGTTGGGATAGACATTAAAAAAGGTGGTTGCCCACTAAGGATATTTTGAAAATAATCTACAAATTAGATAATATTATAGAACCAAAGACTAAGATAATAATGATAGACGCAGAAAAACTTGAGACTCCTACTTCAATGCAACATATTCAATGGATAAAATCCAATCCATAGGGGTAAAACTTGATAGGCCTCGAATATCTCGCTTCGCCAATCCCACAAGGATCAATATGGAAAATGTAATAAAAATAGATGAGAATAGTAAAATTATCATTAAACCCTAATTATTAAGAAGCATGAATACAAGATTAAAATGGGGAGAAGGATCTTCGACAACTAAAGAATAGCTTAAAGAAGACGATGCAAATAGTATGATCAATGAAATAAGTATAATTAGTTTTGAACATCTAAGACACAATGTAGATCGAAGAATAAGTTCAGATAGAAAAGCATTGTGCACAAAAAGAGAACTATTAGTGAGCCTAGTTAAGAGGATGAATTAGTCAAAGATATGGCCACGAAGATATGCTATGAAGTCATCAATACAAATTCTAATAGCTTTTATATTCTAATAAATGTATGTTTAGAGGTATATAATATATATGAATTGTGTGCCTAAGTTAATAGCGATTGTTCTATCTGCTTTAAAAAAAAACCATCTTTATTTGCAGAATTTATGTGGAAAAAACCTAAGAATCCTTCACATGTAAGAACAGCGAATAACTGCATAATGAACCACAACGAAGCCATAGAAGGTTATCCATAGAAGTAAGAGGAGTCCAATACATTATCTCAGTTCTACAAGCTACTGATCAACCCTCTCGTGGTATGATTACTGAAAATAATTTTCAAATGTTATAATCTGTATGCACACAGACCATAAACCAAATGATATTTCTAACAAATGGTTACTCAGTCCCTATTGATGAATTAAATAAAGCATACAGTCATCAGAAGATTGAGTTTACATTTAGCCAACGTGGTGAGAAAGTAATCCCTATAGAATGTTAGATAGCATGAACAATCACACTGCTTGAGTTATCTATCAAAGAGGATATTATTGAACAATAAGGGTAATTATGCGAAGAACACTACTCTGATAATCGTATTAAATTTTGGGCAAATATCGGACATTTACAAAGATTACGTTGCTCAACCCTAACACTATTGTCCGAGTTAAACAAGGAATTTGATAAGACAAATCAAAGAACTTTTGGATAAAGGGTTAATTAGGAATTACAAGAGTCCTCACACCAGTATCGCTTTCGTGGTAAGAAATCACACTGAAAAGAAAAGGGAAAAAGCTAGAATAGTAATCAATTATAAAAAGATTAACTATAACAATGTCTTTGATGATTATTATATTCCTAATGAAATAGTTCTTTTCAATAGAATTCAAGCAGCCTTTTAGTTCTCAAAAATGGATTGCTAAAGCGGATATTGACAAATAAAAATGGATCAAAAAGGCATCACTTTGACTTCGTTTAGTGCCCCTCAAGGACATTATGAGTGTGTAGTAATGTCATTAATCTTACAAATGCACCTCCAAGATTTCAAAGAATAATGGATAACATCTTCAAAGATCTAATCTAGTTTACATCGATGTTATCCTTGTCTTTTCCAAGACTACAGAACATCACAAAGATGATGTTCTAGCTATCACCTGATAATGCATTGATCATGGTATTATTCTTGTTAAGAATAAGTGCATTTATGCCAAATAAGAAATCGAGCTCTTCGGTCTAAAAAAAAAGTTGGACAAATTATCCGACAAAAGATATTCTAGAAAATATTGAAAATTTTCCTAAAAAGACTGAAGATATGAAGCAATTAGAAAGGTTTCTTGGATGTCTTACTGATGCTTCGAATTTCGTATATGATTTAGCTAAATTGAGAAAACCATTGCAGTAGAAACTCAACAAGGATGTAAATTTGACATAGACGTCTAGTGATTCAAAGATTATTCAAAACTTCAAAAAGATGTGTACAAATCTTCATGCCCTTAATTTTTATAATAAAGAAGATGATTTAATTCTTGAGACAGATGCTAGCAAGTAGCACTAGAGTAGCAATATTCAAAATCAAAGAAGAGGAAAAACTGTGAAAATATTTCAGTGGAAGTTTTAATAAAGCGTAATGCAACTATCCCACGATGGAAAAGAAATCCATGCAATCATAAAGGGAATTAAAAGCTTTTAATCTTTTCAGCACCAAAACTTTTTCTTATTCAAACTAATTACAAAGGGAATACTCAGTTTTGTGAAAACGAATTTATCAAATATGCAAGTGTAAGGGTGACTACTGCATTGGCAATTATGGCTTAACTGGTTTTGTTTCTCTACTAAATATATACAGGGATTGAAAAATTCTTTGCTGGATAGTTTAATTCATGATCTTGCCAATGCTGATAATCAGAGTAAAATTCCCACTAGAAAAAGAAGAAATCCAAAGTGAAATGTCATTACTACTAGAACAGATTTCTACTTCTAGTAGAGTCCTTATAGATATTTTGGAATTCCATATAAAAAGTAGATTATGCTTTGGTTTCCTATATTTTGCCTATATAATAATACAAAGATTTAACCTTTTAGAGTTACAGATGAATTACCTAAGGTGTCCGTATGATATTAAACAAAAAATAAGTTCCCATGTTCAATAAAAGTGGTTGAAAGACTGAAATGCAGTCTGCATCAACTACTACTATAATTATATATGCCTATGATATTTAGGAGTCATGGAATACTATGATCTTCTTTCCTGATAGATCTAGAGTTGGTGTTGCAAAATCCCTAGCAAATTCAATCCTTCTAGATGATCCTGTCATGAAAGTCTAGGAATATAGAATGGTAGCTTTCCTCATAAAAATCCTAGATCCAAAGTGCTTGTTCTTCTTAAGACTAACTACATTTTAATAGTGTATGTTTAAAAGACTCCATTGGATTCTTACATCTCCTAATGATCCAACAAAAACTTCATACAATAGAAGTCTGTATGTTGAAGTACATTGCACAGTACTTGAGTATGGAAATGAAAAGACCAAACTAGCCCATTATCTTGTTCAATTAGTTGATTAGATGATCCTATTGATCAATGACAAGAATGACTTTCAGAACGACAAGAAGTAGTTAGTGATCCTGGTTTAGGAAGAGTCATTGATTTTTACAACATTTATCATCAAATGTGAGCATTGATTGAACGAGGAGAAACTCTAATGCATTCCGGGAACACTACTTTCGTTTATCATAATGATTTCAACAACTATATATAAAAGTAGAAGGAGCAACTTCCGAAGATGTCTTTGATTATCTCTTTGATGTTCAAGTTGGAAAATCCCTGTCAGAAAAAGGAAAGAAATGTCTACATGAATTATTTAAAAATTGGGATTTAAAGCATCTTTAACTTTGTGAAGATTTGGATAATTACATGGATAGTGATGGGCTAGAAGATATTATTAGAGATGAAAGCATATAGATGACTAGTCTTCTCAACATTATGCGCTCTGACAAGTTGTTGCATCATTATTGTGTAAGTATGTCAAGTGTCCAGTGAATAAAATAATACAGTCTATTATAGTCATACAAGAATAGTTGTAGTCATGTGAAAATATTAGTTCGTGTACTGCAGCTAATAGGGTATCATATGTATTTCATCTTCTCTATAAAAGGAAAGACTAATTGCTGAGAAGGTTCACAGTCATTTGAGCATCCTTGAAAAGAAGAGAAGTTAGAATTCTCAATTTCTCAATGGGTAAGCATATCTCTGATGATCTTAGTGGTTTATGTCCCTCTTCAATCTTTCAAGCTTTCATAAAAGAAGTTTTTCAGTAGGGAGCATTATTCAATTGAGCCTTATTAGTCGAACCTTGTGTCTTAAAAATATTATAATTTTTTGATTAAAGTTTCATTGTCCTTAAAAGTATAAAAAACTTGATTAGTGACCACGATCTGAGGTACGAAATCAAACGAACCTGTATTGTGACTAATCTAAGGAAGATATGGTTAAGATTAGTAATCTCCATAAACTAGAAGCTAAAGGAATGTTAGGGTCCGATGCTAATTAAGTTTAGGTAATGATCAAGCCTCTCTCATTAAGCTTTATTGAGCTGCTGAGCAAGGTGTGCCTATCATCACAGAAAAAAATAATATTTATGATATAAGTAGTAGATATTGATAACTAGTACTAGTAAAGTTATTATAAAAAGTTTAATTATATAAAACAAACATATTTTTGGGAAAATAAACCCCTAAAAATAGGTTATTTGCATCTTTTACCCAATTCTAGGGCCTTTTTCATAATTTCACAAAAGTCTTGGGTCAAATGTACGAAAGCCAACAATGGAGGGGTTTTAAAAAATTAAAACAGCTATTTGAAAGGTAGTAAAAAATCATAGCACAAGATCTCAAGGTACTAAAAAATTAAGTCAAAAAAGTGACATATCAAAAAATTAATGACACATATGTCAGGGCACTAAAAAGTCAATTACCTGCGTTTCAATAAAGCATGATGCAACTATATCACAATAGAAACAGAACTCCTTGAAATCATAAGAGGAAGTGAAAAGTTGCTAATCTTTTTAGCCCTAAAACCTTTTCTTATACAAAATAATTGCAAAGGAAAACTTCGTTTTAAAAAAAAATTATCAAATATGCAAGCGCAGAGGTACTTTTTGGTTTAGAAATTATGGCTTCACCAGTTTTCTTTCTTTATTGAACATATACAGCTATCGAAGAATTTCCTAGTAGATAGTTTAACCTATGAAATTGCCAATGGTGATATTAGAGCAAAATACTTATAGGAAAAGAAGAAAATCCAAAATGAAATGCCATTACTACTAGAATGGGTTTCTTCTAGTAAATGGCTTATGGATATTTTGAAATTTCATATAATACATAGATCACGCTTTCGTTTCTTATCTTTCGCCTATTTACTGATATAGACATTCGACCTTTTAGAGTTATAAATGAATTACTTAAGGTGTCCTTATAATGTGCAATAAAAAATAAGCTCCTATGTTTGAGGAAAATGGTTCAATGGCTTGTATGTCGCCTACATTTATTACTATCACCATTATTTCTATGATATTTGGAAATCATGAAGTACTACAATCTTCTTCTCTTACATATCTTGAGTTGTTGTTGTTAGATTCTTAGTAAATTGAATGCCTCTAGATGACCCCATCATGAAACCCTGAGAATAAAACATGGTAGTCCACTTCATGGAAATCTCTGATCAGATGTACTTGAAAACATTATTAGGGATGAAGGTATGCAAAACCTTCATATGAATGACTAGTCTTGTCATCCTTAAGTTCTCATAAAAGTTGTTGCACCATTATATATTATCTTGTTAAGTGTTAAGTAAGTAAAATAATGCAATATACTTTAACCACGTGAAACCATCTTCTAACAGTATGTGTACTATAGCCATTAGGGTGTTCTCTGTATTCCATCTCCTCTATAAAGGGATCTCAGTGCATAGTCTTCCTAGCTAAGTCCTCTAAAAATTTCAAGTAGCAGTGGCACTTTTAGGAAGAAAGTCACCTTGATACATGGACCCAACATGGTTTGGATTTGTTGTCATGTCCTTCATAAATAATTAGACAAAGATACAATGGGTCAAAACCATGATGGGAATACTGGGCCTATCAATTCTTCAACATGTATAAGTATTTTCAATATGATTTCCTTTTTAGTTTAACAAACTTATTGACTTCATTCTTTAGCTTTATAGTCTTGGTATAAGGAAAATATTTTCTTAAAAACAAATTAACAAAGCCACCCCAACTACAAATAGAATTAGCAGCCATGCCATGCATCCATCTTTTAGCAACTTCTTTTAAAGAAAAAGGAATTAATTTCATTCTTATCACATCAAGAGATATATTAGGGAGATGCACAATGGAACATACCTCTTCAAATTCCCTCAAAATAAATATGCATCCTCTAAACTAGTGAATTTAGGGAGCATTTGAATGTAA
>NCQV01082537.1:4790-20181 GCA_002740545.1 Lophocereus schottii
TTGAACAAAGAAATCACCTTTGCGGTACTTTTAACACACAAAAAACAACTACTGAGAGTCTTCACCATCAGCATCTAAGCACTTTAGATGCTCAAAACCAAGTATGCAAGCATCTAACTGGAATAGGAGCAAGTACCTTCTAGATAATGCATTGGTTCCGTTATTGAGTTTCTCGAACTTGTGCTTGATTGTAAAGTAAAATGACTGGAGATACCTAACCCATTTGGCATGGCGTGAGTTTAACTTATGCTGACCTTCAATGTACTTCAAGCCTCATGATCAGAGTGTAAAATAAACTCACTAGCCACAAGATAATGACTCCAATGCTAAAGACAATGCATAATCTCATTAAACTCCTTATCATAGGTGGAATACTTTCATCTCGAATCACATAATTTCTCACTAAAGAAGGCCAATGGTTTGTCTTCCCGAGTAAGAACACTACCTATACCAACTCCATATGCATCAAATTCAATCTCAAAGACTTTCTCAAAGCATGGCCAAGCAAGTATGGGTGCATGAGTTAGTCTCTCTTTCACTTCCTCAAAGGCATATTGGGCTTTAGGGTCCATTTGAAGGATGTACCTTCCATCACCTCTTTCATAGGAGCCAAAACAGTACTAAAGTTTCTTATAAACCTCCTATGAAAAGATGCAAGGCCACGGAAACTTTGTATATCATGTATGCTTTGTGGAATAGGCCACGTCTAAATTGCCTCTAGCTTGCTCTCATCTGCCTTAATTCCTTGACCAGTAACGATATAACCCAAGAAAGTCACCTCATAAGGGCAAAAGATGCATTTCTTAAGGTTACCAAACAACATTTCACATTCAAGAAGTAACATAATCTCAGTGAGGAGATCTTGATGCTCTTGCCCGTTCTTGGAGTAAATCAGAATGTCATTGAAGTATACAACAACAAACTTCCAAATGTAAGGTCTAAATACCTAATTCATTAACCTCATGAACATAGTAGGAGCATTGGAAAGGGCCAAATAGCATAACTAGCCACTCATATAAACATCCTTTGGTCTTAAATACCATCTTCCATTCATCTCCCTCTTGGATTCTGATTTGGTAGTATCCACTTCGAAGATCAATCTTTGAAAACACTTGTGAGCTATGTAACTCATCTAGCATGTCCTCAAGTCTAGGTATGTGATACCTATACTTGATAGTAATTTTATTTATGGCTCTGCTATCCACACATATACGCGTGCTGCCATCCTTCTTAGCAACTAGTAAAGCTAGTACGACATAAGTGCTTAAAAACTCACGTACTAGCCCTTTGGACATTAGTTCCTCAACTTGCCTTTGAATCTCTATGGTTCCTTAGGATTCATCATCTAAGCTGGCGTGTTTAGAAGGATAGAACCTAGAATGAAATCAAGATGGTGCTGGATATCTCTTTTGGGAGGTAAACTCGTGGGAAATCTCCTCTGGAAATAAGTGGCTAAAATAGGTGATTAGGGAAATGCCTATGGGGTGACTTGGCAAGGGAGTTTATGATTCCTCTTGAACATTTAGAATCCTCTCCTTAATAGCTTTAAACTCATGATATGAGTCTTTAAAAGTATTGCACTAAAGGTGAGAAGTAAATCAAAATGTTCAGGCCTTTTTTGAGGTTTGCTTTTGTGGAACTCGGATGGGGATAAAAGAACCAAGGTAATCTTCTTCCATCCTTTGGGAAAGGAGTATGTATTCAAGAATCCATTATGCATTATCTTCTTATCATATAACTAAGGCCTACCTAATAAGATATGGTATGCATTTGTAGGGATAACATCACACCATAACTTAACTTGGTAGTTCTTTCCAATGGAAAGACAAATGAGGCACCAGGAGTTAACTTGCAATCCCTTACTTTGGTTTAACCATTGGATGTTGTATGGATGAGGGTAGGTTGTAGCTTGCAAGCCTAGTTTCTCAATTGTGCTAAGAGGAACTACATTAGCATAACTCCCTCCATCTAATCAAGGAACAAAGTCTCTGTTAAACAGTACACTGGGTATGGAATATGTTTTCCCTTTGCTCGTCTTTGGTACCCTTCTGGCCACTTAAGACTCTTCTCAAAATTAGCATTTCACCCTCATTTACCTCTTCCTCTTCTACCTCTAGTGTTTTCTGAAGATCACCCTCAATATCCTCCTCATTTCCTCCTTAATCCCATGCTCTTTTATGGCTTCCCATTCGGCTAATGTGATCACCTTTCGGTTTAGGCAGTCCGTAAAAAAATGTGTCCAAGCCACCTTCTAGTACTCAAAGGACTAGGATTAGGTCTATTTAGAGGTGGTTGGCTATTTTGTGGAGTTTGGCCTCTTGGTGGAATGGAAGGGGAAGGATTTGTAGGCTTAGGAAATGGGTTAGGGCTCCTCTTGTTAAAGGGTGGGTTTCAGGCCGGATGCTTGGTAAACTCACATTTAAAGAGTTACCTGGTCTTCTTTTGTTGCTCAACCTTATGAGCAAGGACACATACCTCATTAAAAGTAGTGAGCTATTGCAATTCAACCGCATTAGCATACTTAGGCTCAAGTCCTCCTAAGTATCTAACTATGGTCTGCTCCTCATGTTCCTAAATATCACATTTGATCATGAGTTTCTCAAACTCACATGTGTATTCTTCAACATTAAGGCTACCTTATGTAAGGTTATGGAGTTGAGAATAATTATCTTGGATACAAGTTAGGGATAGAAACTATGACTTGAGTTTTGCCTTTATCTTTTCCCAGGTCCTAATCTTGCTTTTATGTTTCCTAACTCTCTTGGCACATAAGTTAGTCTACTATAAGGAGGCTTCCTCAACATAAGAGTAACCAGCTTAATCTTCTTGTCTTGCATCCGCTTAAGAAACTCATATGGATTAAGTTTACCCTCAAATTCTGGAATCTCAATTGTAAAATCATTAGAGTTGACGTAGGATCTTGGTTCAATCCTTGTTCTCCTCAAAGGTTCATCCTCACTAGATGAACTTAGAGGCTTGTCGATTTCTTGTTCTTCTTCTTCATGACCTAACCGAGTAGGTTCAGCATACATCTTTTGCTTTTGTTTCATAAAGTCACCAAGCTATCTCCTTAAGTACTTATTTTGAGCCTTAAGTTCTTTATTTGAATCTTTAAGTTCTTGATTGGAAACAAAAATGGCTTGATTATACTTCAAAACAGCTTCAATCTTTTCTTTAAAACTCTTGCTAGCACTCATGGTGTATCCGAGCTAGTTTGGAACAAAATGGCAGTTTGGGTTTGGGAATTTGTTTAGGAATGATTCTAGAAGTATGAGGCTGAATACCAAGCCATGGAGAAACTTAACTTTGATTCTAAAGTTGATGGATATCATAATGAACTAAACTCACACTTAAGGAAGAATTCAAGCTAAACTAATATACTGAATTCTAGGCTTAAGTTCAATGGAATCTGAAAAGAAAGTGTGGGAAAGATAGAAACTAATCTTGAATCTTAGATACAAAAACACCACCAAGATCAAGGTTAGGGACTTTAAACTTGATTAAGATACAAAAACATCACTTAAACGAGCTTAAGACTTCTCTTGAACACTACCTTACTCGGTCAAGTATTTCAGTTTGATCAAAAGGAGCAAAGCCCTTTTCTCATTCAAGGTAAAAGCATTCTGGTTACAAACGTGACTCCTAAGCTCTTATACACATGTACACAAGCTGGTCTAGTAAAGGGAAGGAGCTTTCCTCAAGATTAGGAAACCTCCTAATCTAGCTCAAACCCAGCTTAGCTTGATCCAACCAATTGACAAAGTATATGGGTGCCTTAATTATACTAATTACATCCTTTGAGTCTTGTTAACCTTTGAGTTTAAACCTAAACTCAATACTAAATAATTAATTAAGCAAGAAAGGAGCTGGCTACATGTGTGTGAAAAGGAGAAAAGCTGCTAGTTCCTTTATGCTTTACAGCTAGCCAATGGGAGTGCTTCTGCCTTTTCCTCTTTGTTCTCCACTGGTTTTTCATTTGGCTAAGTTGAAAGGCTTATAATTGTGTCCCAACTTCCTTTAGCTACCTAATGACGCTGCTTGGACTAGATTGGAAAGGCAAAAGAGCAGCAACCACCAAATGCACTAATCAGACAGAACCATGCATTTTTTAGGCTATTTTTGGGCCCCACATATCTCATTCAAAAAGTGAGCATGCTTTAGATTTCCTTTCAAGGAAGGAAACCTCAAGATGTCTTCTAGCTCCTCAAGTGGAAAATCAGGTGCATCACCTCATTTGCTGGCCTAAACCCTCAGCTAAAGTAGATCGAGCATAACCGGGCTCCAACAGCACAGTTTGCAAAATGGACCTGGTTCTTCAATTTACAATTGAGTTTCTTGGTTAGACTAGGTAGCTAACATCTTGGGGAACCAAGATATGCAAAAATTAAGAACTTAAATCTCAAAGAGGCCTAAGTAATCTTGAACACAAAACTGGGCTTAAAATCGGCCTTGAACCTGAATGTGGTTGTTTGATCTCCGTGCAAAATGTGTGTGATCCTTTAGACTTTGGATGTCGAATTAAGACTTTCTAGACTCATTTGAGCATCCTCAGTGGATGGCTAGGCAGGACTCGACCATTTAGGCTTAATTTCCTTACTCAGGGGGAAACCTTAAGGATGTTAACAAACTCCCCCTATTAAGAAACTAGGGTTAAATCAGCCTTAGGTGGCTTAAAACACCAAACAACCAGAACCGGGAAGATTAGGGCATAATTCAACATGGTTTACAAAAGTGCCTTGAATCTTCACTTTGCACTTGATTCAACTTGAATTTCTTTACTGACCTTAATAGCTGACTTTTTTGGGAACCAAAATATGCAAAAATAATGAACTTAAACCTCAAGGAGGCCTAAGTAATCTTGAACACAAAACTAGGCTTGTACTCATATTTAAACCTAAGACTTTCTATTTGTGACCTAGCAAACAATGGGTCACTTCCTAGGCTTTCGCTGGTAATTGTGGACTGAACTGATTTGGATCTCCAAATTAGGCTACCTTGATGGACCTCCATCATGCTCCCCTTATTGAGAAGATTTTACCTCAAATTAGCTAGGTAGTCATCTTGCAAGTGGGAGCTGAAAACTGCCACATTGAATGTACCTAAAATATCATGGTCACCTGGTGAATCAACCTTATAAACGTTATCATTTACCTTTTCCAAGACCTCAAATGGACCTTCAGCTCTTGGCATTAACTTATTCTTGCATTTTGAAGGAAAACGCTCATTCCTTAAGTGATTCCATACTAGGTCTCCTAGCTCAAAAACCTTCCTTTTCCTGTGCTTGTTTGCTTGGGCTTGACATGATGTATTACTCTTCTCAATTTTGCCCTTGACTTGCTCATGGAACTTCTGGATTTCTTCTAGCCTCTTAGCAGCACGCACACTAGGCTTTTGATCTAATGGTCGTGAAGTAAGATTAAGTGGACTAAGGGGATCAATTTTATAGACGACTTTGAATGGGAAAAGACTAGTAGCCTTACTGGGAGCCTTTTTATATACAAACTAAACATGTGGTAGCAACAAATCCCAAGCTTTAGCACGTGGTTTAATCAAAGCTCTCAAGAGTGTTCCTAAGGTTTGATTAGTAACCTTAGTTTGTCCGTCCATTTGTGGATGACATGTAGTACTATACTTTAGTTTTGTACCGATTTTATTCCATAAAGTGATCCAAAAGTGACTAAGGAACTTGGCATCTGGATCAGAAACAATGGATTTAGGAATGCCATGTAACCTCATTACCTCTTTGAAGTGCAATTCTACAATATGTGTAGCATCGTTGGTCTTTTTACAGGGAATGAAATAAGCCATCTTAGAAAAGCTATGCACCACAACAAAGATTGAATCCTTGTTGCTTTAAGTCTTAGGCAAGCCTAGAATGAAATCCATGCTCACATTAACCCATAGGAGTGTGGGGACTAGTAGAGCTGTGTATGAACCGTGAGGTAACGAGTAATTCTTAGCCAATTGACATGTACCACACCTCCTTAAGATTTCTTGAACATTATTGCTCATTTATGGCTAGTCTTAATGCTCCCTTAGCATGGTAATAGTCTTGTTCTCACCATAATAACCAGCTAATGAACCTCCATGTACTTATTTAATCAAGAGTTCACAGGTGCTGCACTTTGGAATACACAAACACGTACCCAGAACAAGAATCCTTCTTATAACAAAAAATCACCTTTGGGGTGCATTTTTCAGACTGGATATAACTCCCTAAAGTCTTCATCGCCAGAATATAAGCATTTTAGATGCTCAAAACCCATAATGCAAGCATTTAACTGGAATAGGAGCAAGTACCTTTGTGATAATGCAGCAACTCCTTGGTTGAGTTTTCCTAATTTATGCTTGATTGTAAAATGAAAGGACTAGTGGTACTCAATCCACTTTTCTTGCTATGAGTTTAACTTATATTGTCCTTGAATATACTTCAAAGCTTCATGATCAAAATACAAAATAGACTCACTTGCCACTAGCTAATGACTCCAGTGTTCTAAGCAACGCACAATCGCATAAAACTCCTTATCATAGGTGGAATACTTTTATCTTAAATCACATAATTTCTCACTAAAGAAGGCTAATGGCTTTCCTTCTTGAGTAAGAACACCACCTATGCCCACACCAGATGCATCATATTCAATCTCAAAGACTTTATCAAAAAACGGCAAAGCTAACACCGATGCTTGAGTTAGCGTCTTCTTGACTTCTTTAAAAGCATATTGGGCTTTGGGGGTCCATTTTAAGGATGTACTTTTAATAACCTCGGTCACGGGATCCATAATAGTAGTAAATTTCCTTATAAACCTCCTGTCAAAAGAAGTAAGTCCATTGAAACTTCATACATCATGAATACTTAGCGAAATAGGCTATGTCTGAATAGCCTCTAACTCACTTTCATTTGCCTTGATGCCATGACCAATGATAATATAGCCTAAGAAATAAACCTCACGAGAAAAAAAATGTGCATTTCTTTAGGTTTCTAAATAGATTTTCATGTTTAAGAACCAACATAACATGAATTAGATGGTCTTGAGCTCTTGCTCGTTCATGTTGTAAATCAGAAAATCATCGAAGTAAACAACCACAAATTTACTATGTAACGTCTAAATATTTGATTCATTAATCTCATAGACATACTTGGGGCATTGGATAGACCAAATAGCATGAGAAGCTACTCAAACAATCCTCCTTTAGTCTTAAACGGTCTTCCATTCATCTCTTTCTCTAATTCTGAGTTGGTAGTAACTATCCCGTAGATCAATCTTAGTAAACACTTGGGAACCATGTAACTCATCCAAGATGTCCTTAAGTCTATGTATGGTGTGCCTATACGTGATGGTAATCTTGTTAATAGCTTGACTATCCATATACATATGCATGCTTCCATCCTTCTTTGGAACTAAAACAGTAGGTATAACACATAGGCTTAAAGACTCACATAATAGCCCTTTGGACATTAGCTCCTCAACTTGACATTGAATCTCCATGGTTTCTTTGGTATTCATCCTATAGGAAGGCTTATTAGGAAGGACAAATCCTGGAATAAGATCAATGTGGTATTAGACGTCTCTCTTTTAGGGTAAACCCAAGGGTATCTTTTCTAGAAAAACATGGTTGAAATGTTGGAGTAAGGAAATGGCTAGGGGATGGCTTGGTAAGGGGGTTTCGAGCTCCTCTTGAATGTTCAAGATCCACTCTTTAAAAGCTCTAAACGCATGGTAATAGACTTTCAAAAGAGGTTCACTAAGCGTAAGCAACAAGTCTGAATGTTCTAGCTATTTTTAAGGCTTATTTTTATCTAGATTAAATAGGGATGCTGGTACTAAGGTAATCTTCTTTCCTCCCTTAGAGAATGATTAGGTGTTTAAGAAGCCATTATGCATTACCTTTCAGTCATATAACCACGACCTACCTAGGAAGGTATGGCATGCATCCATAGGGATCACGTTACACCATAACTTATCTTGGTAGTTCTTTCTAATGGAGCAACAGATCAGGCACTAAGAGTTAACTTATAACCCCTTGCTGTGATTTAGCAATCGGATGTTATACAGATGGGCATGGGTTGTAGCTTCAAGACCTAGTTTCTCAATCATGCTAAGTGAAACCACATTAGCACAACTCCCTCCATCTATAATCATTAAACAAACCTTCCCTTGTATCGTGCACCTAGAATGAAATATGTTCTCCCTTTGTTCATCTGTAGCTCCTTTTGGCGCTCAAAACTCCCCTTAGAACTAGCATTTGACCCTTGTCTGCTTTCTCCTTAACCTGCTCTTGGTTTTCCTGTTGGTCATCCTCCACATTTTCCTTCTTTTTCTCCTCAAGTTCTTGCTCCTTCACGGCCTCTCATTCAGCCAAGGTGATTACCTTTCGATTTGGGCAATCTGTGGTAATGTACCGTTGGAGCTTAAAGCAACTTCTAGTGCTTAAGGGACACAGATTAGGTCTATTCTTAGGTGGTAGGTTTTTTTATGGTGTTTGGGTCCTTTGTGGGGTGAAAGGGGTGGAACCGTAGGCTTAGACAGTGGAATAGGGCTCCCTATATTAAAGGGTTGGTTCTGGGGTAGGGGCTTTGGAAACTCACACTTAAAGGGCCTTAATTTCCTTTGTTGTTCAGCTTTATATGTTAAAACACAAACTTCATCAAAGGTTATGTATTGTTGCAATTCCACCACATTAGCATACTTAGGTTCAAGGCCTCCCAAGTACCTAATTATGGTTTGCTCTTCTGGTTCTTGGATGTCATATTTGATAAGGACTTTCTCAAACTTGCATGTGTATTCCTCAACATTCAATTTACCTTGGGTTAGATTACGGAGTTGGGAATAGCTATCTTGAACATAAGTTAGAGGCAAAAATCATGACATGAGCTTTACCTTCATCTTCTCCAAAGTTCTGATTTTGCCTTTTGGATTCCTCACTCTTTTGGCACATAAGTTTATCCATCATAGTGAATCATACTTTATGAGCCTAAGAGCAACCAACTTAACCTTCTTATCTTTAGGAACCTCCTTGTATTCAAAGATACGCTTAACCGTGTGCAACCACTCTAGAAACGCATTTGGATCAAGCTTGCCTTCAAATTTAAGGAATGTAATTCTAAAGTCATTAAAGCTGGCTAGTTGTCTTCTTTCTCTCCTTCCCCTTCTAAAAGGTTCCTCCTCACTAGAAGAACTTAGAAGGTTGGTTGCTACCTCATCTTGCTCATCGTGATCAGACCCGGTGGGACTAGCATGCATCTTCTGCCTTTATTTCATTAATTCGCCAAGCTGTCTTCTTATATACTCAGTTTGGGCTTTGAGTTCTTAATTAAAATCCTTGAGTTCTTTATTAGAAGCTGAAATAGCTTGGTTGTTCTTAAAGCTAGCTTTTAGTTTCTCTTACAAACTCATACTCATACTCGTACTCATGGTAAAAATCAGATGTGTTTGAATTTGATTTTAGACTTGGTTTGTGAATGTAGGAGTGGTTTCAAGGCCAAAAAGAAACACATCTCTAATACCAAAGTTGATGGATGCATGTATGAACTCAACTCACACTCAAAAGAATGCAAAAATTAGCTAAGAATGAACTGTTCTCAGCTTGAGTTTAATGTGAATCTGAAGGCAACGTAAGAGGATGGATTAAATCTAAACTTATTTCTTGGGTATAGAAACACCACCAAGAATAAGATTAAGGCCTTTAACTTTAATTAGGATACTGAAACACCACATAATCAAGACTTAAGATTCACTTGATCACCATCTAACTCGACCTAAGCTAGGACAAGTTAAGGATTTGGTTTCGATTAAGGAGCAAAGTTCAAGTTCTTATTCAATGTTCAACATTCTAATTACAAAATGAGCTACTTACTTCCCTCATACAACACCCTCTTAGTTCCTAGGAATGGTTTGGAGGTTTCTTAATGCTTAGAAAACCTCTAACTAAGCTTAAAACTAGCTTACATAAGGTTAAGTACAAAATATATTTAACTAAGCTAATTACAATCAATGAATCTGGCTAAGCAAAATGTTAAACACTAAAATCCCATATAAATTAGCTTAAGATGGCTACTTGCACATGGAGGAGTGAGAAAAAGGTTGATGAAGTTGTTCACTTTATGGATAGCCAATCAGAGCTATCTTGCCTTTGTTTCCTTGCTTTCCATTGGTTGTACACTTTACTAGGCTCAAAAGTGCTCATCAGTATGTTTCTAACCACTTTAAACTACCAATGATGCAGTAAAACTTGATTAGAAGGCTGAGAAGTAGGAGTAACTAACTAAATAGCCAACCAGGTGCAAGCGTCGGATTTCATCAGTTTTTATGCAACTTTTTTCTCTTGCTTCAAACTAATTTAGGCTGCATTTCCTTTCGTGGGGGAAACCTAAGGACGTTAGCAAACTCCCCTATAAAGAAATCAAGGTTAAATCAGCCGTAGATAGCTTAAAACACCAAACAAACAGAAGCGAGCAAATTAGGGCCTAATTCACAAGGTTTGCAAAAGTGCCTTGAATCTTCACTTCACACCTGATTTAACTTGAATTTCTTTACTGGCCTAGACAAATGACTTCCTAGGGAACCATAATATGTAAAAATAATGGACTTAAGCCTCAAGGAGGATTAAGTAATCTTAAACACAAAACGGGGCTAATACCCATATTTGAACCTAGGACCTTATGTTTGTGACCCTAGAAAAATGTAGGTCATTTCTTGCACTTTGGCTGGTAATTGTGGATTTTCTTAAGAAATTTGGATCTCCAAGTTTGGCTGGCTTGAGGGACCTCTATCAATCACTTTTAAGGATTTGTGTGTGTTTACTCATAAAGTTGGGCAACAAAAGAAATCCAACGTAGTTAAGAGAGAACCACCTAAATCCTTTCCTAAAATGAGGCCTCTCGACAAGAAGAGCCCATAATTGACTCCCAAACCCACTAGTAACTCATCTAAACTTGCTTTAAAGGCCCCAACTCTATAAAACAAACCCCACCTGGCTATAATCCCAATACAAGATGTTATAAGTGTCATTGTCTAGGACATATAACTTCTGAATATCTCAATAGAAGGGTGATAACATTGGCAGAATGTCATGCTACTCAAGAAGAAAAGATAGAGGATAAAAAGGAGGTTTCATTGATGGAAGAGTAAGAAGGAGATAAGGTGGTTGCTGTGACTGATAAGGGAGATATGTTGGTGACTAGGAGAGCCCTCAGTGCCAAGAGAGGTGGTAAATATGAGCAAAGAGAAAATATTTTCCATGACAGATGTATTGTCCAAAGTAAGGTCTACTCCTTGATCATTGACAATGGGAGTTGCATAAATGTGTCCTCTACAGCATGATAGAGAAGTTAGGATTGCAAACCTAAATGTGCCCAATTCTTACAACATTCAGTGGCTCAACCAAGTTAAGGGATTACAAGTAAATACAAGATGCTTAATTGCTTTTTCAATTGGCAAAAGTTACTTTAATGAGGTTTGGTGTGACATAATCCCTATGGATTTGTGTCATATCCAGTTGGGGAGGCCCTGGCTATTTGATAGAATACCGATTTAAGATGGATACCAGAATACCTACTCATTTGTCAATGATGGCAAAAAGATAACCCTGTCTCCTTCAGCCCCTGTCAACTACCAAAACACATGCCATAAGAAGACCCCAACCACATTTGATTTGCTACTAACTCAATTGGAGCCAACCTTCCTAGCTTCCTAATATGAGTTTAGACCTTTCAAAGGATGAATACTCTAGCCCAGCACTGAGCCTGAGGAAACACAAACCCTTTATCCCAAGGTGGTAGAAATCCTTAGCCAGTATAAGCATGTGTTTCTAGAAGAGATCCCACCAAGTCTACAGCTTAAGAGGTCTATTCAACACCACATTGACTTAATACTAGGAGTTGTCCTGCCTAAAAAACTAGTGTACATAATGAAACCAAAGGACACCTAGGAGTTTCAAATGTAGGTTGCAGAGCTTTTAGCTAAAGGAATGGTTAGGGAGAGCCTCAGTCCCTGTGTTGTACCAGCATTTCTAGTCCCTATTGCAGATGGGAGTATGAGGATATATGTAGACAACAAGGCCATTAATAAGATAACCCTTAAATACAGGCATCCAATCCCCAGGCTAGAAGACATGTTGGATGAGCTTTATAGCTTAAGAGTGTTTTCCAGGGTTCATCTAAGAGATAGATACTATTAGACCAGGATAAGAGAAGGGGATGAGTGGAAGACTGCATTTAAAACAAAAAGAGGACTTTATAAATAGACGATCTTGCCCTTTGGTCTATCCAATGCACTCAACACCTTTATAAAACTCATGAATTAGGTATTCAGACCTTTCACTCGCAAGTGTATGGTTGTGTATTTTGATGACATCTTAATACACAGCCTAATAGAAGGAGAACACCTAATTCATGTTAAGTATAGCATTCAAGTCACTTTGAAGGAGAAACTTTATGATGACCTCAAGAAGTGTACTTTCTTCACTAAAAAGGTCACTTTTCTAGGGTATATTATCACCTCTAAAGGCATTCAGGTTGATGAGAGTAAAGTGGAAGTAATTAGGAAATGGCCTATTCGTAAGAGCATCCATGATATGAGAAGCTTCTATAGATTAACTTCATTTTATAGGAGATTTATTAAGAACTTTAGCACCATCATGGCACCCATGACTGAAATGATTAAGGGGAGTTCTTTCTAGTGGAACTCCATGGTTTAGCATGCCTTTGAGTAGATTAAGAGCAAACAGACTCAAGCACCAGTTTCAGTGATGCGTTGTTTTAAAAAGATCTTTAAGGTTGAGTGTGATGCCTTAGAAGTAGGCATTAGAGGAGCTCTAACTTAAGAAGGTAGTCCTTTAGCCTTCTTCAGTGAGAAATAGTGTGACTTCAAGAGGAAATACAAAACATATGATAAGGAATTTTAAGCAACCATCATATGCTTGGAACATTGAAGCCACTACCTCATTGCTCAAGAGTTTATTCTGTATTTAGATCATAAAGCCTTAAAGTATATCCAAGGACAAAAAAAGCTCAAAGCTAGACAGTCCACACTAGTAAAATGTCTTCAAGATTTTGATTTCACAATAAAATTCAAACTAAGCAAGCTTAATCAAGGAGTTTATACTCTATCCAGGAGACACCAACTCCTATTTTAGTTTGAAACCTCTAGTTTAGGTTTTGAGCATCTGATGTCCTTATATAAATGAGATGAGCACTTCTAGGAGTAGCCTGAGAGCTGCAAATAGAAGCCTAAGGGAGATCATCTCATTTAGGATGGATACTTGTTCAAGTGAACAACACTTTCTACTTCCAAGTTTCAAACAAAGGAGCTGCTGATTAGAGAGGTCCATAAAAGAGCTTTACCAAGCCACTATGGAGAAAACAAGATGATATCCATGCTCAAAGAGCATTATTACTGGCTAGGAATGACTAACGATGTCCAGGACATCCTCAAGAGATGTGCTACTTGCCAAGTAGCCAGGAGCCACTTCCTACCCCAAGGGTTGTACACACCACTTCCAGTTCCTCTTGGGCCTTCGATAGATGTGAGTATTGACTTTGTATTAGGTTTGCTAAGATATAAAGAGGAAATGATTCAGTCTTTGTGGTTATAGACAAATTCTCTAAGATGGCTCATTTTATAGCCTGTACCAAAACCAACGATGTTGTTCAAGTTACTAAGCTCTGTTTTAGGGACTTAATGAGGCTCTATGGTGTCCTTAAATCTATAGTATCAGTTAAGGATACAAAGTTTTTAAGTGGATAACCCTTTGGAAGAAGCTGGGGACCAAACTCAAATTCAGCACTACTTGCCATCCCCAGACTGATAGCCAAGCTGAAATTACAAATAGGACTCTTGGAATCCTCCTGAGAGCCTTAATCAGAACTCATACCAAGGTTTGGGACCTTTTATTACCCCACGTAGAGTTTTTTTATAACAAAGCTCCATATAAGTCCATTGGCATGTCTCAATTCAAGATAGCATATGGAGTTGAACCTTTAACTCTGAAGGATTTATCCCCAAGAGTAATGGAAGGAAAGCCTAGTGTGGAGGATGAAAAGAGAGTTAAGGAGATCTAAGAGTTGCATAACAATATTAGGGCAAGATTGAAAAGGCCAGTGCCAGCTATAAAGCCAATGCCAACAAAGACAGAAAGAAGGTGGTCTTTTAGCCTAGATACCTTGTATGGGTTCATTTGAGAAAGGAGAGGTTTCCACAAAAGAGAAAGTCCAAGTTGATCCCAATAGTAGATGGTCCATTTAAGATTCTAGAAAGAATCTAATAATTCATATAGAGTTGAGCTACCAGGAGAGTATAGGGTTTTAGCCACTTTCAATGTGGCAGACTTGAGCCCTTATCTTGATGATATACCCCCTGAGAATATGAGGCCAGATTCTTTTCAACAAGGGGAGTACATGGAGGCCAACCTAGTAATTGCCAAGCTCAACCACTAAACCCAGCTTAGAATGTTCAAGCACCAGTTTGGGAGATCATCAGTCAAAGATCTAGTTCTATTGATCATGCATGCAAGTCAATAGAGCCTCTATTCTATCACTTGATCCAATAGACACTAGAGATATTTTAGGGAGTAACTTAGCTCATTTGCTGGTTCACATTTTGGCAAACAAATGATACAAGTTTCCCCACATTGTGGTGACAATCCAAGCCAGCACACTACTTAGTTCTAGCACTACCTGGTAGTATTTTAAAGAGTCAAGTTTGACTCTAATTTAGAGTAAGCTTTTGACTCATTTAGGGGTGCTGAAAGGTGTCTAAAATATTGTCCTAAAAGGCCCCAAAGTTGCAGCACTAGATAAGCCATCATCAACTTCTATCTAGCTCAAAATCACAAGAAATTACCTATAATCCACTAGTCATTGTACAGTTGTCCTTGCTAATTGCTTGGGGAGTTCTCAAGGTTAGAGGCTACAACTTGCACTCAAATGATCATCATTAGTAGGGATGAGATGCTGCGTTAGTTTGACACCATATTAATGGAGAATAATGAGTGAAATAGGCGTCAAAGATAAAGCTAACGCTTATGTTTAGGGGTTGTTTGGTTTACACTTATGCTACTATCATTAACAACTCTTGTACTTTGATTGGCCGCTGTAAGAGGGAGTGAAGCTTAGTTTAAAAGCCTAATTCTGATGGTGTATTTGGCAGTTGATATTGAATGAAAGCTTAGCAAAGCTCCTTCTCCCTTAAAATCCTCTCAAGATTATGCAAAGACCCGGCCATTGTAGGTCGTTATTTAGTAAGTCTTGACCTTTAAGTTGGTGGCGTACTTTGCCCAAATTAAAACCAAGGGCTATGATTGAAGCTTGGTGGTGTGTCTTATCGAAGTGTCAATCAGTTTCTATTGTTTTCTTTGCATTCCAACCCCTAATTTTAGTTATATTTACTAGAGT
>NCQV01082539.1:5493-17096 GCA_002740545.1 Lophocereus schottii
CATTCACAGGTGGACCACGTTATATGAGACAACATTTTTTGGATGCAATGGTCATCTGCAATCAAATGGGATATCCAGATTTTTTTTTATCACATTCACCTGCAATCCTAATTGGCCAGAAATCCAAGAAGTTCTAGCACAACAACTAGGCCAATATGCGAATTACCGACCAGACATTATTGCTCGGGTATTTCGCTTAAGGCGAAAACAACTAAAATGAGACTTCAAAGAGAGAAATCTTTTCGGCAAAGTCGTTACGGGTAATGTTGTCGTCTACCCAGGTCATGTATTTACCATATTATTAAATCTCAATCTTGCTTTATTTATTGGCACTTATTTTAATCCTCATAGCCTATACTCATCTGTTACATATATAGATATACATGTTATTGAATTCTAGAAATGGGGATTACCACATACCCATATATTATTAACCCTTGCAAGTGAGGGCAAGCCTACGAGCACTGAAGACATCGATCGTATTATATGCGCAGAGCTCCCTGATGAAGACACTGACCCCCTCGCGTTTGAAACTGTTACAAGACATATGATACATGGTCCATGTGGCACTGACATCCCGTATGCTCCATGCATGGATGATAACACGGGCACAAAGCATTGCTCTAAGAGTGTTTGTGATAAGACCATTATTAAAAAAAATGATTTTGTGAAATACAGGCGTTGGGATGATGGTCGAAGTGTAACTATTTGTGATAAGAGAATGGACAATAGATGGGTAATCCCATATAATCGTGATCTGTGTGTCAAATATGATGTACATATTAATGTTGAGCGGTGTGCACAAAAGAAGGTCATTAAGTACCTTCACAAATACATGCATAAGGGAGCTGACAGAGCTACCATAGTGATCGAAGACAATGTTCAAAATCCTCAACAAGGGATTGGTCCTTCTAACTATGAAGACGTCAATGAGATTAAACAATACTTAGATTGCCACTATGTGTCACCAGTGGATGCTGTTTAGAGAATATTTGAATTCGAGATCACCCAACGTTATCTGTCAGTTGAACTATTGCAGTACCATTTGCCGGGATAGCAATATGTTATATTCAGTGATCGTGATCGACTTCATAGGGTTGTGGAATAAGGAACACAGAGGGTTACTATGCTCATAAGTTGGTTCATGGCGAATATTGAAGATCCTAAAGCAAGACGTTATACTTGTGCAACATTCCCATCTTATTATGTATGGAATAAAGGAATGAGGAAATGGACTAAAAGAAAACAAAAGGTATGCATCAGCCGACTGCCCTATGCTCACCCAAACATGGGTGAGAGATACTATCTACGAATGTGGTTGCACATTGTTCAAGGAGCTACATCATATGAGGATTTAAGAACCGTCAGTGGAATATTATATTCAACTTTTAAGGAAGCTTGCTTGGCACGAGAGTTGGTTGATGATGCTAATGAGTGGCATGAGGCACTAGCAGAAGCATCACTATGGGCAACAAGGGCTGAACTTCAAAGTATGTTCTGTTCAATGCTTATGTTCTCAGAAGTGTCTGACCCCCATCGATTGTGGGAGCAACATTGGGAAGACCTTACTGATGATTTACAAAGACGGATAGAGAGGGATCTCAGAGACCATTGTTTACATATTACTGTGGAACAATGACAGGACCTTGGACTTTATGAAATTGAGATGATTTTGAATAAGAATGGCAGATCATTAAGGGACTACCCTTCTATGCCTTTGTCGTCACGTAATCTGGTACATCAACTTGGTAACGAACTTATTAGAGAACAACTTGATTATGATCAAGAACAAGAAAAACATAACCTACAAATGTTGCTACCAACATTGAATTCAGATCAAATGCCAGTTTTCCAATCAGCTATTCACGCAGATGAACATAGAGGAGGAGGCTGCTTCTTTACTTATGGCGGTGGAGGAACTGGAAAAACGTATCTTTGGAGAACTATCGTAGCACATTTTAGGTCAAAAGGCTTGATAGTGCTATTAGTGGCATTCTCTGGAATAGCTGCATTATTATTATGTTTTGGGAAAACAACTCATTCGATGTTTAAAATACCAATTGATGCAGATGAGACATCCACATACTCCATTTCTAAACAGTCTGAATTAGCACAGCTAACTAGGGAAACATCACTTATCATATGGGATGAGGCTCCCATGACCTATCACTACACGGTAGAAGCAGTTGAATGGTCCTTACGAGATCTATGCAATTAGAACCAAATATTTGGGGGGAAAATAGTCATTTTTGTAGGTGATTTCAGGCAAATACTTCCTGTTATTACGAAGGGTAGTAGAGTAGATATCATTGCATCTTCAATATCAAGGGCAACCTTTTGGTCTTACTGCAATATTCAATATCTTAGAACCAAGCGCCTTATGCATTCAAATTTAAGTGACAATGAAGATGAGCGGTTGTGAAGTTTTGCATAATGGACTTTGAATGTTGGTAATGGTCATGTGCAAGAATACTCATTTTTAGGCGATAGAAAACTGGATTGGATAGAGATTCCTAAAGAATTTCTCATTAAGAATGACAACAACGGCCTCACGAATTTGATCGAATATGTGTATCCAGGTTTAGTAGAAAGATATACAAACGAGTTATACTTTCAAGACCGTTGTATATTGGCCCCCCTAAATACTAATGTGGATGAAATAAATTCTAAGATTCTATCAATGGTTCCTAGTTGTAGCCATATATACCTAAGTTCTGACACATTCCTACCAACTAACATTAATTCCGTTATTGATCACATTAATCCGCCAGAGATGCTTCATGGCATGAACTTCTCAGGATTCCCGAATCATGAAATTCAGTTAAAAGTTGGTGTCCCTGTTGTTCTACTAACAAATCTTGACCCATCAATTGGGTTATGCAATGGCACTCGCTTGGTTATTGAAAGACTTGGTACTAACTACTAAGGTTGTTCAAGCCAATATCTTGACTGGAAGAAGTATTGGGCAAGTATTTACTATCCCACAGGTTAACTTAAGTCCTTCAGCTAAGGACTCGCCATTTGGCTTAAAGAGGAGATAATTCCTTCTGAAATTGGGTTTTGCAATGACAATTAATAAAAGTCAAGGTCAAACATTGCAATATGTAGGAGTTTATCTCCCAAAACCTGTGTTCTCCCACGGTCTACTATATGTAGCTATCTCTCGCGTCACCTGTCCTTCAGGGCTGAAGTTCTTAATTTGCAACAAAAGGATTGTGCCTCACAGCATGACTAAAAATATTGTCTACCATGAAATTTTTAATGACATTCCTGATGCTTGGTTAGTCCCTTCCAATCAGATAACAACGATGTTATTTACATTGCTATTATTTCATTCGCTATCATGATGTGTTTACTACATTAGATTATACTAATCTATTTTCTTCTTTTATTTATGATTACAGATATATCAGGTTTATTACATACTTCTATGCCTATATGTGTCATCAACCCTTGCAATAAATATGTCACCCTAATTATTCGACTCGTGTGATCAATGATGATTCGAGTATATAAGCAACGCACACTGTGAAAAGTTATATTCATGGACTATCAGGTATTGGTTTATTGAAGTTGCTAAAAATTTTCCCACCATGTACAAGTATATTGCTTATTAATGCATTTGATTGTTTTATAGTGTGATGAGATATTCTCCAGCATAGAAGGTGATGCTCAAATTAATCGATGGAGATCTATACTCGATGCTGGCAAAGTTTACCACATCTCTGGGCTCTTGGTTGATGCTGCGATAGATGGAGAAAGGAATGTGGTCAACAACAATTTGAAGTTGGTTTTTATGCCGAGATCGAGACTCTTTGGCATGGTTGAGGATTGTGTTGATATTCCTTACCAACACCTACCATCTTATGTGTCGTTCATTGATGGTCCTCGACATCTAAGAACACGTAATAATGTTATAGGTATGTATAATTTACACGGTGAACTTAACTACCTATATTTCTATATGTATTTCCTCTCAAATGTCTATAACGTGTTCACATCATTTTATTGTATAGACGTCATCGGCATGGTAGTGGCAATATCTCTGTTAGAAACGACAAGGAACAGGGGCACTGCAAGGTGCGAATTATTACTTTATGATATACAGTATGTATTTTCATTAGTATAGATTTTTCCTTATCTATTAATGCATGTTACTCTCCTTAATATTAGTACATCAAATTCTTATATGTAGCATGCGCCCATTGAGGCTAACCTTATGGGGAGATTTCGCGGAAGTTGAGGGCACCTATCTTCAGCAACATTTGGGTACTGAAAATATACTTCTTGCTTCCAGAGTACACATTAGGAATTATCAAGGGACCATCACATCCAATTCATATACTTTCACCCATCAAATTGTTTAACATCACTATGATGGTATACTTTATTAATATGTTTTCTCGCATAAAATATACTTTTAGGAATATCGGTTTCTACTTTACCAAATTAGTAGATTGCTGATTAACCCAGATATTCAAGCAATAGAATACTTTGAAGGATGGTACATACAACCAATAACATTAGTTTTAATTTCCATTTCCCCTATAACTTATATACACTTTATCTCACACATGTTATCCTCCCTACATGTATTAGGTTCTCTGGCACTAAAGGTGTGATGACCTATTTTGATTTCATGCGTAAGAGAACATTATGTATATACAATCTAGAGAAGTTGTTTGTCGCTCATAGGATTAGATTATGTGAATAAGCATCTACACGAAATGTGAGCTAGAAATTTCTCTTACAAATGTAACTTTATGCTTACATATATTCTTTTAACAAAACATAATCTTTAAAGTTTACAATATGCATGTCAGATATTGCTGACTTTTTGCCTACGTCATTGAAATTCACCCATTGATTTATGATGCCTGCACTAATTGAAAAAAAAGTGATCACTCTTACTTATTCGCCCTGAGTGTACCTTACTGTGCATGTCATCTCCAAATTTAACACAAAAGAGGTTTGCGTACTTAATTGCCTATTGTTATGTACTTTGTTCAACCTTTCCAAATCCATGTTTGCATTGATATAATCGTCATGTGCTATTTAAAATTATAGGTACATCTTCAGAGTTCTGTTTCAAGATAATACAGGTTATAGAGAGTTTACTGTTCTTCATAAGGATGCTCGAATTCTTTTGCATACGATGACTGCCAAGTTGGATGTGTATGCAGTGCAGGTATTATAGTTTTTCCTATGTATCACAGTTAACATAGTTTATTGTTTTATTATTGACTATCCTATGTTAATATTTTCTACAGCCATATGGTTATCCATCGCTTTATGTGATTATAGATGATTACATAGGTCAACCATGGGTAATTATCATAATGCCCCCACGTTACTATAAAGTAGAAGTTCCTGTCGATTTTATTGCACCAGTTAATTGGAAGAAAGAGGTTTATTACTTACAAAAGACTAATGTTAGGTACACCAGATAGACCACGTGTAAATATAAACTTCAACCCCATCATTATTATTCAAATTATTTCCAAAATTTTATTTCCTCTGTAGGCATAAAAGGAGGAGGTGGATTCTTCGTCATTAACATGATAAATTGGCTGCTCATCAGATTATTTAGTGTGTATTTTGTCATAATCACTATCTACTATTTCTATCATACTATTATAGATCTTTTTCTAAATCATGTGGTTTTTAGTTGTTAATCCCAATGGTTATATACGAAGTTGCTATCCACATATATTTTTCATTAATTATTCTATCATTTTTTCTAAATTATAATATTAACTATGTTTATAATGGCTATCGGTTCATTACTTGCATAGTATATATCATGAAATGTCTATTTTAACATGCACTATGTATAGCACGGGTCCAGACTAGTTGGGACATAAACCAACACTTTCCTTATCTTTTTTATAATTTATAAAAAAAGAAGTTGAGGTAGGGGTTTTCCTTCAACCCCTGTTTTTATCACGGAGGCCCAGAAAATAAAAGGAGAAAGAAGATAGAGAAAATGGCAATTAATAGGAGAGTGTCAGATAAAAACCAATCAAACAAATTTTGTTTTTCATTTCTTTTTCAATTTACTTGATGATGGGTAAATAATAATAATTCTAAGATACATACCTTTGTACCATACTCAAGTACATATCTATATAAGAGGTATCATATAATTGGGTTAAGCCACTATTTTATTTCTCCCAACACAACAAATATTTTCGTAATTATCCCAGCCCAATTGACTAGAAAAAGATATATTGTAGGGAACAAAAGATACACAAAATATAAGAAAAGATAAACTACAGGCAAGAAAAGATATATTGCACAAAACAAAGGGTACACTACATGATTGTAGAATAGAAAAGATACACTATTGCGAAGAAAAAACACTGCAATATATTAAGAGTGCATCCACTACACGATTTTAGAGTGTGTACCATGCTAGATACATATATTTGTATCTAAGAATTTTCCAGTGAATATAGGATTAGAATTTCAATTGTTTATTCTTCCTACTATCCAGGTTTTTTTTTTGTTTCCTTTCTCATAGGATATTTATATTTATTAGTCAATTATTCCAGTTTCCTTTTTTCATTTGCTTAATTGTTTCCTATCTGTGAATGTTGGGATTCTTATTGATCATCTTCACCTTGGTTTTGAATTCATTAATTATTTCAATCAAGAAAAAATATTAATATCCTATAATTTCTATTGTAATTTGTGAATTCACAGGAAAAGTTGATGAAAAAAAAATCATATGAAAAGGAAACGCAAAAGGAACTGCAGAAAGTTGAGAGAGGATAGGAGATGGAGTAAAACATGGTGTCAATGACTATCTAGAAAGGGAGAGAAAAAAATAGAAAATATATTGCCTGTTGTGACAATTATAATTTCTTTAGTTATAATCAACGACCTGTACAATGGCAACTTCCCTGCCAAGCCTGGGAACTTGAGTGAACTTGAGGAGTTAGGCTTGGCCTATAAGCCATTTTCCCCTATGAAGTTGCCATAGAATTTGGGAAGCTCAAGAGCATCAAATTCCTTTGGATGAGACTGTTATTTGATTGGAAAAATCCCTGAATGCTTTGCTGATCTATACATCCTTGAGCAGCTAGACTTGCCATATAATAAGTTGGAAGGTGGAATGCCAAGTGGGATTGGAAATTTGCCAAAATTGGAGCTCTTGAGCTTGTTTGACAACCATGGAATTTTAGCCCCAAGCATCGGCCTACGTCCTACATGAGAGACTAAAGTTGTGATCAACAACTTTTCAGGCTTTCTCCCCTCAAAATTAGACCGCCACTTGAGGCTTGATAGCTTCGACCTGTCAAACAACGAATTAACTGGGCAGCTGCCTGAAAACCTCTGCTCAGATGGGGCCTTTTTGGGTGTGGTGACCTTCAACAACCAACTAAAGGTCAATCCTAGAGTCTCTTGGCCAATGTAACTCCTTGCTGATAGTTCAGCACAATGACAAGTACTTCTCAGGGGAAATCCCAGAAGGTTTGTGGACTTTACAAAACATATCAATCCTAGAACAAAGTAATAACCAACTCCTTGGGTAGTTATCAAAAAGGTTAGCATGGCACAAAGATCTTATCTCCAACACTACTCTACTGAAGTCATTATGCTTTCCAAGCCTTAACTCACTCTTCCTTGATGGAAACCACCTCTCAGGGGAAGTCTTAAATTGGCTATGGACTTCGGGCAACTTATAAGTACTGATAATAGGTAACAATTAGTTCTCTGGGCAGCTACCGGACACATTTGCTTCCAAGATGAGCTGGCTGATATTAGCAATAACAAAATTTATGGACAGATCGCATCAAGGGAACTTGGCAACACTTGCTGTTGTTTAATGCAAGTAACAACCTCTTCACTGGCACTGTTCATGTGGAGTTTACCAGTCTTTTCGCAGTCAGTTGGCTGTCTCCCTTGAGGGCAACCACCTCTCAAGTGAGCTTCTCTCCGAAATCAACTCATGGGGATTTTTGTTTCAGGGGATTTAGCTCTCTAAGAATGGGTTCATTGGCTCAATCCCTTTATGCTAAAAATAAAATCTAATTGAATTTATTCCTAAGTGGATTACCATTGTTCTTATTTACGTAAAGAAAAAAATCAAATTGAATTACTTAGGAGATGGTGATAAAACAGCAAGTATATGACTTGTCCATAAATAATACGATGAAGGAAAAAAATTTTCCCATAAGGAGGGACAGAAACACTTATTAGCTATGAATGTTGACAATCTCCAGCAACTATGGAACCCTTACTAAGAACAAGATCAAAAGATTTTGTTGCTACACAAATCACAAAACAAGCCCAATGCGAAGGTTATTTTAGCATAATTTATGAAGGAAAAATGTTACATCTTTCTTATCTAAGTAGAGTAGCAGTTGAGAAAGTCATTTTTGCACACATCGGTGGCTTATTTCATCTTATACAGAAGATCAGGTTATAAGTTATGAGAATCTTGCATCAATTTCTTTTCGTATATAAGGTTCGGTTGTAAATTGTGACTTGTGAAAATTGAGAAACTTATAACGAGTTCTAAATACTTTGGGCAGCTTTATACACTCTCTAGGCTAGGGAAAACCTAGAATTCCCAGCGAGCAAGAAAAGAAAAACTTTGAAGGAAAAGCATTTGACTATATTTTCCAATTATTTACGACTCTATTATCTTTTTCTTTTTGGAAAACGGAAAAAACAAAAGAAAAGGGAAAAAAAAGCCCTAACCCTCAAACCCAATGCACATTAGGGCATGATCTTTTGGTAAGCAAAATTTGTCCCACTCTTATTTCATTCTTTTTCATTTCTTCCCATTGTGTTTCACTATTTTTCAGTCTGTTTCATTGCCGCTCACTCTTTCTCGCTCCCTCATATTTTGTCTCACTCATTTTCACATCTTGATATCAACAATTCTATCTTTATCCAACTTCATTTCATTCCATTCCACATCATTCTATTACTTCTCACTTTTGTGAGAAAAAAATATACTATTACTTCACACTTCATTTTATTCTTTCTGATTTATTTCCTTTCATTTCTATTTTATAAGCGCTCCATCCCTATAAAAAGAGCAAAGCTCTAGTTTTTACACTATTAGATTTCATGTTAAGTGTCACATGTTAATAATTCACCCAAATTAGTAATGCTAACAAAGTCACTCAAAATCTAAGCCTTAAGTATTGCTCAACGTTAATTTGCATAGAATCTTAAATATTTGTTCAGAAAAATGCAAAAAAACTACACAAGGTCCGAGCGTCGCTCTTGTGGGGTGCGGTCCCCAAACCAAAGCTAACCCAGTCAGTCCGCAGCGAGGTCACACAGTCACACTAATCCCTGAATGCTCTCCCACATCTCTCATCACCTCCGCTGCGCCCTTCTTCATCGCCGAACCCGCCCTCAGCCGTCCATGGCGCGTGTTGCGGCACGCGCCTTGCCTTTTTCCCTGAGACCCACCTTATCAAACCCATCGACGGCGCGTTTCATTGAATTTACGCCGACCCAGTTCAGGGCTCACCATTCTCTAAAGCTTTCGTCCATTTTTGGGTCGAGGGTAGCCGGTGAATTCGGAAGTAGAGGAGAATGGAGGGTTTTAGGAGGTTTTGGAATGAGGGTGTCTTGTGTTGGTAGGGTTGGAGGAGAGAGAGGGTATAGGAGGGTGAGGAAGAGAGCTCTGAAAAGTACCAGGAAACAGAAGGAGTTGGAGCTCAGTGTTTATATTCTCATTGAAGAAGGGTTGCCCAATGACCCTGAAATTCTGGTATTTCTCTATTTGTTTCTATTTTATGGCATCTTTCTGAACTCTCTACTGTGTTAAATTTTGTGGGAAAATGGATCACTGAGTTCCTTAATGACAGCACGAGAGTGAATGATGAAGTTGATGCATTCCGTTTGGTGATCACACCCACATGCGTCTATCCTGCAACTCATGAGATTACTATGAAGTGTTTATGTGGGTCTGTATGCTACAAAGTGTGCACACTGACTTAGTTCTTAATGGGGCTATAAAAGGGAAGAAATTGTGACCACTTTGGCCATTTGCAAATTTCAACCCATTATTGATAATTGATGTAGTTTCTCTGCTTTCTCCCCTAAAGTTATGTGGTGTAAATGGGAAGGAAGAGTTTTCAATCATGTAGTGGAAATTTTTGCTTGTGGGTTTGGTCATATGTCTTGCTTGTAACTAATGATGTCATTGGGATACTGTTTCTATAGCCTTGTTTCAGAAAATCGACATTTTTGCAAACTTTCATTGTGCCCATGGAAATTTTGGTTCTGATTTGAACAGTTTGAAAGAGTAAACTATGTCTTTCCTTATGGGTTTAGCGCCAGCACAAAATGTGTGGCCTTTGTAGGGTGATGAGGCTGTGTGGGGCATCTTAGGTGTCGACGGCCATTATCAACATTGCTGTTTTCGTTGGATTTGACCTACGTGTATGATGCAGATATCTGTGTAAGCTTGCACATGTGCGAATGGTTTTCACATAATGCAAGGGCTGTGTATGATGCACAGGACAAGACTCATATAGTCATATCCACTAACTTTTGCAGAATTTCATACCGTTGACTTGCTATCTGTGCTACTGCTAATTGTGTTCCTTTGTTATTATCGTGCAATTTGTTATTATCGTGCAATGCTCCTATTGAAGAAGAGGAGCAATGCACCTATTGAAGGAGGGGAGAAATGCTTAGTCAAGGAAAAAATTTCTTGAGTTGAAAGCTGGCCAATATAGTAATCATAAATCATAATGGATGTGCACAGGCTTGTATTTCCAGATGTGACTTGTATTTGGGATGGGAAATTTTGCACTGTGATCCTTAGGATGTTGAATTTTATTCTTGTGCGTATGGTTGGCAATGGGTTATGACTGAAAAATAATTCTTTTAGTTTATTTTTTGATGTAAACAAGATGGAAAAACGGTGTACCCATGGGTGCAGGCTACTTTGAGGGGAAACCATAGGACTGGGAGCCCACTAACTTAGTAATCTGGAAAAGACGACAGACTTTGGAAAATCATTTGTTTGAGCTGTTCTTTAACAATTGTTTGCTATAGGAACAAACACTATGTGAATCATCATCAAAATTCTTACCTCAAAAGATAATGATGTTCAACTTTGTATGTCTTTTAGCCTATGCAACTTCCTGATATCGGTACTCTTCACTCTTCAGCAAGCTTTTGTGCTTGGAGTGGAGCGTCATGCTCTCCACTAAGTACATTGATGTCCTTATGCTGAAATTTGGGAGCTCGCTATATGAAGAATCCAGTCTGAACTTTTCTTTTCTTGTCAAAGTGTAAAGAATTATCTGTTCATTTTACAGAGCATTTCTGAGATGCTCCGACTAAATGCTCCAATGGCAATGAAGTCGGCACTGGAGGGCCTAAAAGATTCAGAGTATAAAACTAGAGATACTGCTATAAATGATGTTGGTGGCTATGAAACCATTGAGTTGTCAGTACTTTTATGCAACGACGAGTTCATTCGGAAACTAAATAAAGAGTGGAGGGACGAGGATCATGCCACTGATGTTCTTTCAATGTCCCAGCACATCCCAGAACTTGAATTACCAATGGTAAGCAAGTTAAAAATGTCTATTCTTGTGAATTATTCTAGAAGTATGAAG
>NCQV01082541.1:3936-22687 GCA_002740545.1 Lophocereus schottii
GAATGATTGGCACTAACACTTCATTTGTCCTTGAAAGTCAATATGGTCACTTGGTTTGTCATCATCAAAAAGGGGGAAATTGTTATGATGTATAAGGTTTTGATGATAACAAATCCAAGTGTTGTTGTTCCAAACAGGCTCTCCAAACAGGTTCTTACTGCTGTTCTCAATGTCTTAAACTTGCTTGACTAATGGTTGACTAGGAGCAGGTACTCAAGTCAGCAATATAAGTGCAGTCGTGAGGAACAGGTCCTGTGAAGTGTTTGAAGCAGTAAATTCGTCTCTCTAGAAGATGACTGGTCGTTACAACAAGATGTCTTGATTTGATTTAGATTTTATATTTTTAGACTCTTGTTAATATGCCAATTAGAAAGTCTTAACTTACCACTTACTTAAAACGGTTTTGCTTTTTGGAAAATATTTCGGCTCACCCTTCAAAACAGTCCTAGGAACAGGGTGGTCAGGGTGTTTCCAGACTAAGCTGCGAAAAATAGTTTTACACGATTTTTTTCTTTCTGATTTTGAGCAGCTTCTCCAAGATTTGCGAGCAATTTTTTTTTTGTGGATTATCTTACCCCTTACCCTAAAACGGTTATTTAAATTTAAAGGGATTTGCAACTCTTTTTGAATAAAAAGAATCTGCAATTTTTGGCAAGGGGATAAGGTTGTTGATAAAACATGGGCTAGTAGTTGAAACCTTAGAATTACCACCTTATACACATGGTTAAGGAATTCTTTCCAGCTTATGTTACCTCACCGCTTGCGGCTAAGGGACTCTATCCCCTTTAGGGATTTTAGTTTCCAAAAATCTGAGAAATTGTTTTACAAAGTACTATATAAAGTCGATTTTTACAACTCAGAAGCATCGGTTTTCAAAAGCAAAAATTCAGTATTTATGTGCTCAAAATTTCCAAAAGAAACTCGAGTCAAGAGAGTGATATATTTGAGCTTTCAAAGTTGGCATACTAGGTACCCTATATTAGCTTAGTTGAGAAGCATTGTAATAGGGTGTTTTTCTTTATATTCTTGTTTCACAAAAGTGAGTTGAGTGTGTGTCCGAATCAAGGGGATTTTGGACGTGGGGTAACCTGTCTTAGGGAAGACGGTTACATGGGTTGCAATTTGTAACAAGGTGTGTCACTATTGTAACGTGTTTAGCTCGTTTAGTGAAGTGTGTAAATCCTACATGAGGTAGGTCATGGTTTTTTCACCTCAGTTGGACTAGAGGTGTTTTCCACGTAAAAATCTTGTGTCCATTATTTCTGCATTAAATTTTGTTGTTTTTTCACTTCTGCACAACTCAGGAACAGTCTGTGCCAACAGGGTCTGAGACTGTTTGCCAGCATATTGCGAAAATTAGGCACCATAATTCACCCCCCTCTTATGGTTGTGTACTCTCGAAAGCAATAGAGATTGTTAATACTATCTGACCTTGTATAGGTATTATCTTCTCACCGCACTGGCCGCGTATGAACTAAATTTTCTTATGCGTATAAGCCTTATTTAATTTGTCAATAGGAACTAAGTGACCATTCAATGTGAATATTATTTGGTTTATGGTCTATGTGCAATGAGAATATAACCTTTGATTATTTCCAGTAATCATATTATGAGAGGGTTGATCAGTAGCCTATAAAATTGGTATAATGCGTTAGATTCCTCCTAATTGTATAGCTAAACCCTCTATGGCTTCATAATAACTCATTATACTATTATCAACTATTCTTACTTGTAAAGGATTCTTTGCTTTTTTCTATATAAATCCTAGAAATAATGATCTTTTTTCAAAACAGATAGAACAACCACTATCAAGGTAGGCACATAATTCATATCTATTATATCCCTCTAAACATACATTCATTGGGATATAGATGCCATTAGAATTTGAATTGGTAACTTCATAGCATATCTCCATAGTCATATCTTTGACTAATTCATCCTCATAGATTGGCTCACTATTAGTTCTTGTTTTGTACGTAACGACTTTTCTATCTAGACTCATGCTTTGGTCTACACTATGTCTTGCGGGGTCAAAAGTCATTCTACGTATTTCACTGGTCGTATTAATCGTATAATCTTCTTTACGCTCTTCTTTAGCTATCAAATATCCTTTTTCCCATTTTAATCTTGCACTCATGCTTCTTAATAATTGAGGTTTAATGATAATTTTACCATTCCTATCAATTTGATTATATTTTTCTTATTGATTTTGTGGGATTGGCAAAGCTAGGTATCCATGAAATATCAACTTTTATCTCCTGCAGATTGGACTTTATCCTTTGAATGTTTTGCATCGGAGTAGGACTTTCATGTTTTTTTGCCTCTACCATTGTTATCATAGTTTTTGGGTCTATGGTACTATCTAATTTGTAGATCATTTTTCAAAATATCCTCTGTGGGCAACCTAGTCTTTTCATACCCAACCCAACTGTTTTTATCTGAAGGGATGTAAAGTGTTTGGGAAAATCATCTTTTAGGCTTACATATTATCTAGGTTCACAAATGAATCCTACTGATCCATTTCATAAATTGTTCTTAATCCCTATGATAATTTGAATATTAAATTTGGTATGTATGATATCATATAGCAAAACATAAGGATTAATATATTTGCTACAATATTATAATGGAGTAATTTGAAATTGGATAATTCCAACATGGATATACCTGTATTGCTTATCTTTGTTATTCTTAAGGATGTTTTCCTAATTTATAAGATTAACTTCTCCCACATCATACTGGCAATCTTTTATTTTTAGATCATCTTCTATCATTTCATATGCGTACTCACTCTTTAATTGAGATATGAAGTTGTTGTAGATCATATCTTTTTGAATTATATGTAGGACTCAATCTCCTTTGACATCTTTGTTTTCATTATCTATAATAAATTCTTCACATTGAAGATCGCCAAGACTAATTGAGATACTTTTAATGATGTCATTACTCTCTTTATATTCATCTTCCAGTACAATCTCTACAGTTCTCTTGTTATTTTTTAGGGTTAGATTTAGCGCTTCTTCTTCGCTAAGCTTAAAATAATCTAGAATGCCCAAAGTTTCAATAAGCTTACTATTCTTCTTATTTGGAATTTGTTAGCATGATGACCTACTTCTCTACATGCCCAAAACTTATAACTGTTTTTCCTGGAAGGACAATAAGTAGCTTTTCTAAAAAATCTTCGTTTTTTAAGGCTTTATAGTATTTTCTTTTATATTTCTTTCCCCATTGCTTGTTAAAGCTCTTTTTGTTATAAAATTTTCTTAGTATTCACTTCTTAAGTTCATTTCCCTATTGGTGAGGATTATCCCAATAGGCTAGAAAATCTTTTTTCATTTTCTTTTGCTTTTGGAGATCAAGACATTGATCATTAATAGGAAGAATTGAAGTTTTTAATATTTATAACACGAAGTGCAAGGTTTATCATTCAGTACTCGAGGTGTTATCCACTAGAAGTTGGGTTTCAAGTACCAGGATTAGTTTAAGTGTTTCAAGCTAGGCTAGGTGAAAAAGGAATGAAAGATTATCTAAATAAAGCTAATAAACACAGAAGAAAAGGCTTGGTGTTATGATTGGGTCAATTGATGAATCAAGTAATCGAGGTGAGTTCTAACCTACCAAACCTATACTAAAAACTAGAGATAGTCAGCTGCACCATCGAAGACCACCCAAGCCCTCTCTTAAGGGTTACGCGCTAGCCTAATTAGTCTAACCACCTATTTTTATGGGGTTAGCTTGATTAGACCACGAGATTAGCAACCCTTGGACTTGGCTAAGATCGGGACTATTTTCAAGTTTAAATCCTAACCACTCTCTCCCCCATACTAGCCAATTGGCCTCATTTCTCGGCATTAGTCAATCGCCCAAAAATATGGATGAAAGCTCTCCCAAGCATTTTATTGGACACGTGGTGGGCATAAGAGAAAACTCTAAGTTGAAAGCACAAATTAAGTGTGGGTAGGCCTAAACCAAGACTAATTAGCCATCAAGAGGCTAATCACAATCAAAGCCAATGAAAACAAGCTACTAATCATCACAAGAAAGCCATGAAATCAAACCACAACTAAACTAGCAAACATGAACTAGAGAGGAAAAAGAATGAAACTGATCTAATCTAACATAGATTAAGAATAAAAACTAAGCATTTAAACTAAACATAATCTAAACTAGAATGCTTAAATAAAAGAAGCAAGAATAAAATATGAAATATAATGAGAAAGAGAGAAGAGAAAACTTGTTCTTGAATGCTTTGAAAGCAAATCCTCATTCTTGGATCCAAAGCAACCAAAATGCAATCTAATCTACTAATGTAATTCCCCATATAGGGATTTTTATTGGCTATACCTAATCTAAAACTAGCCTAAAGGTATCCAAAAAAGAAACCCCCAAAAATCCTGAAGAAGGCCTTAAATAGAAATTGAATCGCTTGAAAAAGGCCGGGAAGAGCAGGGCCTAAGACAATGGCCGTCTGCTTGGTGACCAGTGGCCATTGCCAGCCACAACTGGCCATCGCCATCCACTGCCTTGCTGCAGTGGTGGCAACGATTGGCGGAGGTGGTGGCGACGACCGACTGTTATGACGCTTTCTTCGCGATCTTATGACTTTTCTTGTTCTGCCTTTGGTTCTTTTTGCGGTATTTGCTCGATTGAGCTTATTACCTACAAAAGTAAACAAAACAAGTAAAAATTCTAAAGATTATCTTATTATACAAGCTAAGATTAGGCGATAGACAAAAATATGACAATGTAGCTCCGAACAAATATCCCCATACCTATCTTTTGCTCGTCCTCGTGCAAAACAAAAGAAAAACTAAGCTAGGAACCTAAGTCATTTACATGGGAATCATGATTGCATTCAGTGTATGATAACAAGGCCTTTAAACCCGTTGGTTCCCTAAGTGGATAAGTGAGATATCATGAGGGTTTGCATAATATATACCCACACATTTTTTTAAATATTTTTAGATTTTTTTTTCAAAAGCAAAGCATATATACAAGGCAAAGTAGAAAATATGTACAAATCTAGATCGACTTTATTGCCCCAAGAACCTGGCTACTAAGGTATATACAAGCAAAACATACATTTAAGACACACATAGATTATAAATACATCCTGACTTTTATTTTTCACGCCACGCAATACAATGACACGATTTGCATAACTTGGTGCTCTGTGCAAAGTGTACTGACTCTTAATGGTCGACTAAAACTGGGCAAAAGGTAATCTCTGCTTGGCTCATAACTCCCTTTATTTTTGCTCTTTTTTTTCCTTCGTCTTTTCTTTTCTTTTCTTTTTTTTTGCTTTTCTCCTTGTGCTCCTTTATCTGGGTGCATAGTTCTTGGACGTCATCTCCATTTAGGGATTTTATTTAGATGGCAAGCACATATTTACGCCCAAATAGAGGTACTAGAGGTAAGCTCACTTTTGCATCATGCTTTTCTCATTTTATTCTCATAATAAAGCCAAAAATGGAAGTCAATTAACTATGTAGAATGTCCCCAAATCCTAACTTCAACAACTAACATCAAAAGTTAACCATTAAGTGTACAAGGTAGCCATAAAATTGCACATGTGAAATAGGGTTATTTTGAGAGACCGGAGATTACATTGTAGATAAGTATTCTATCATGCATATTTGACCTATATACAAGCTAGCAACTAATTTATTAAAGGTCAAAACCAATCACAAAGGCACAAAAGTCCCCTAAAGCCACCAAAAAAAACTATCCAAAAATTGAAAAATTGAAAAAATTTCACAAAAATATGCACAAAAGGGTATATGACTTCCCCAACCCCACACCTAAGTCTGACAATGTCTTCATTGGGAGTCAAGTAGTCATAACAACCATAAAAACACGCAGAACACAAATAAAACAAAACACACAAAACCACTAAAGGAGCACTCATAGACACAAGCTAACACACTCATTAAAAAACATAACCTCAACCAATCGACAATAAGACTACCTGTATATAGAAAACTAACACCACTAAAAATGAACATATACAAATCCAATTATGCCACCAATCAAAAAACATAAATATGCACAAAAAACACATAAAGGTGATCATATCCATCAATTGGCTGCGTAATATCCCAAGTTTCACCTCAATATTGATCATATACAAAAACACAACCTAATGTCCACAACTAAACAAAAAAAAGAAAGAAAGAAAATAAAAATAGAAGGGAGAAGAGTTATAATGATTATACCAGGTCGGATACTGATTATACCTAAATTACGCTTCTATAAAATGGTGCTATGGAGGCTTGAGAAGCAACAACCACTCCTTCTAATCTCTCAACACTCGAGTCTTCAACTCAATGTTCTCAAAGCTTGCAAGTGCTTATCATGTGCCTTTGCATGCATCTCAAAGTGATGTAAGTAAATGAATAAGAATAAGAAAGCAGCACAGGCAATTAGTGTCTTCTTACACTTATCAAATGCTATGGAAAATAAAAAGCATGATTAAAGAAAGTACTCCACATGATCTTCCTAGGCACGTCCTCTTGGTATTCACAATAAGGGTCAAAGGAGGGAGTATAACCTCTAATGTCACCTACAGACTCTTAAAATGCACGCCAATGGGAGGGGGTGGTAGGAAGTAAGCCAGATGAAATGGGGGCTAAGTCAAGTGACTCAGTGCAAATGGCGTCAATATGCTCTATGCTGGGAGCTGCACCAACCCTCACATCATCACTATAGAACTCCTCAAAAGAGGGCTTTAATAATTCAATATCTCCCGACCAATCAAGCAAATCATCCTCAGCGCAATTAGCATCATCCCTAAGAGACTCACCCATCTCTAACCCCATGCACTGAGCTAAAGGCCAGGGAGGGAAGAAGGAAGTAAGCTCAAGACACCCTCAGTAGTGTCTCTAGGTCTGTAGATAAGGACGAAGCAACAAAGGGATTGTCAATCCCTTCCTCTAGGTTGGTCAAAGGTGTATGAGCAATAAACTCGGGCTCTAGGCAAAGAGAAAACTCATAAGTAAAATTGGGACTAACCTCAAGCATAGGGGAAGATAAACTAGGGTCGATCTTATGCAATGGGCAACACTCCCTCATCTCACTAACAAAACACTTATGTCTCTTATTCATTCTCTCTATTTCAGCATTATTTTCACATAGTATACATCAAAAATATTATAATAGGGACAAGAGTTTACATCATCATCAAAAGTTTGATAGTTAGAGCACAGAACAAGAGAATAAGAGGAATGGTGATGAAATTAATCCCTAAATTGATCAAGATTAAGCGTGTAAATCATAGGGAATAAGGGAATGAGACACAAAAGACCCATTAGCATTCTTGTGGTGTCATCGGTACGAAGCTAAAGACTCAAACAAGTGCCATATATCATCAACATCCAAACAACACATACCACCATAACACATGGACTCAAGGGTGGCTCAAGTCTCATGTGTTATCCTTTCAAGCACAACATTACATATTTTCTATTTTTCACATGTGAAATGCACACATTGAGCATGGTAATCATTGAGTATAGACAAATATTGCCAATAAGGTTAATGTTCAAATCGAGGAAAATGAAAAATAGCCATTTTGAATTTTTTCCCCAAATTTTTGATTTTTAATTTTTTTTTGGATTTTTAAATGGCTTAGCCTCAAATGCTTAAGTAAACCTCGATATTAAAAAATGCCAACTCTCGGGCAACGATACCAAAAACTTGATAGGAAGAATTGACGTTTTAAGATTTATAGCCCCAAATGTAAGGTTTATCATCGAGTACTCGAGGTGTCATCTAGTGGAAGGTAGGTTTCAAGTGTCGGGCTTAGGTCAAGTGTTTCAAGCTAGGCTAAGTGAAAAAGGAATAAAAGACAATCTTAATGAAGGTAATAAATACAAAAGAAGAGGCTTGAAGTTATGATTGAGTTAATTGACGAACCAAGTAATTGAGGTGAGTCGTAACGTACCAACCCTATACTGAAAAGTAGAGATGGCCGGTTGTGCCATCGAGGGCAACCAAAGCCCTCTCCCAAGGGTCACAAGCTAACCTAATTAGTCTAAGCACCTATTTTCATGGGGTTAGTCTAATTAGACTATGAGATTAGCAACCCTCGGACCTAGCTAGGATCGAGACTATTTTTATGTTCAAATCCAAACCATTCTCTCCCTCACACTAGCTAATTGACCTCACCTCTCGGCATGAGTCAATCACTCAAAAATATGGATGGAAGCTCTCTTGAGCATTTCATCAAACACTTAGTGGGTATGAGAGAAAACTCTAAGTTGAAAGTATAAATTAAGTGCGATTAGGACTAATCTAGGACTAATTAGCTATCAAGGGTTAATCACAATCCAAGCCAACAGAAACTAGCTACTAATTATCATAAGAAAGCCATGAAATCAAACCATAACTAAACTGGCAAATATGAACTAGAGAGGAGAAAGAATAAAACTAATATAATCTACCAAGCTAATCGAAAATGGATTAACAATACAAACTAAACATAATATAAACTAGCATGCTCAAATAAAAGAAGTAAGAATAAAATATGAAATAGAAAGAGAAAGAGAGAAGAGAAAACTTATTCTTGAATGGCTTTAATGAAAATCTTCAATCTTGGTAACAAACAACCAAATTACAATCTAATCTACCTAATTGAATTCCCCCTATTGGGGTTTTTATTAGCTAAACCTGATCTAAAACTAGCATAAAAGTCTCCAAAAAAGAACCCCCAAAAGGTGCCGAAGAAGGGCCTTACATACAAATCGAGTCGCGTGAAAAGGGACGGGAAGAGTTGGGCCTAGAGTGATGACCATCAGCCTAGTGACCACTAGCTGTCACCAGCCACTGCCTTGCTACAATGGTGGGAAGAGTTGGGCCTAGAGTGACGACCATTAGCCTAGTGACCACTAGTTGTCACCAGCCACTGCCTTGCTACAGTGGTGGTGACAGTTAGTGGTGGTGGCCATGGCCGACTTTCATCACTCTTGCTTTGCAATTTCTGGTTTTTCTTGTTCCTTCTTCACTCCTTTTGGCGGCATTTGCTCGATTGAACTTATTACCTGCAAAAGCAAATAAAACAAGGAAAAATCTTAAAAATTATATCATTGTATGAGCTAAAATTAGGCGATAGAGGCATGAAAAATATAAAAATTTAGTACCGAGTAGCCATTAACACATTTTCTTAAATAAGATATTCTTCTACCAAGGCTATCAATTACATCTGCTTTTTCACACCATGCGACATATTTTTGATCGATTATAGAATTGATCAGATGTGGTAATTTCCTGCAAAAGATATCTACATTGGGTTCATTATGCCCAATTTCATAGTAATGTTGACTAAATTCAGAAATATAATTCTCTAGATATCTCGCATGGCATAATTCTATATTATTAATCCTTCTTACCACTATGTATGCCCAATTTCGTAGTAATTTTGACTAAATTTAGAAATATAATTCTCTAGATATCTCGTATGGCATAATTCTATATTGTTAATCCTTCTTACCACTATGTAGCTTTTTCTTCAAGATTAGCTTTGATAAATCTAGTTTTGAATTCCTTAAATAATTTTTTGAATATAGGAGCTGGTGTTCCATCATTCTTAGTATATCTTTGTCTTCCTCATCTAATGAGCCATACTAGTCCAATACAGTGCAAGAAAAAACTATGTTTGATGTAGTTTACGAAATTTTCAGTAGACCATTGGTATTCAACTTTAGGAACTATTCATACTTTTTTCCGAATGCTCAAATATTTCTTCTCTACTACGTGCTCCATTGATGTTGAGGACATATCTAGTTTGGTAAATTGGGGTAATGCCAATCTCTTCAAATGGCGTGGTTTTCCTTGGGACTAACCCAAAGGAAAAATTCATTTTATATCCTGAATAGAACGTACCTAGGCCATATGAACTAGGTATTTCTTCTAGATGATTCACTAAACTCTTTAGGTTTTGGGATTACATTGTTAACTAGATTGGATTTGATTTCGTCCACGTTGAGTTCTTATCCAATCTCATGGATTGCATCGTCACTTACTATTTTGCCATATTTTTTAATCTAGTTTGCTTATAATTTCTTCTAGAGAAACGATATGAAGATCCTCTAGTTTAATTAAGTTTATTTATTAGTATATTTCTTCTTCTAACTGGACATTATTTGTGTCGTTATTATCATCAGAAAATCTATCTTATTTTTCAACTATTGCACCCATAATTTTGTTTAATTGTTTTGGGTTATGTTCTTTATCAAATATATTCTGTAATTCCTGAATAGTATGCTACTTATGCTCTATTCTCTTCTTCTTTCTCTGCTTTTTAGATTATTTTTCAGTTGATTTTTCAATTGATTTTTCTCCTACTTCGTTTTGGATTTTGTATCACGTAAAGAAAATGGACTTTTGTTTCTTAGGTTTTGAAAATGATATCTACGCTAAAATGGAGCACTAATACTTAAAATAGATTTTCCACTATGTCTAATCTCGTTGATTAAAGAAAGATGGATGACAGAGAATTGCTTCTTTATGTCCTTAATTTCAGTCTTAATTTTTGCTATTTTCATCTTTAATTATAAAATTATATTAGTGATATACTTTAATTACAGTGCCTACCTAATTGGTTCCTCCTGGAGCATGCACAATAAGTGAATAATTGGTGTAGGTTAAGTAGATGATGATTCAAGCATTAAGTACAGTTAATTAGCTTAATTAACTATTATTTATCTTAATTATTTTAATTTAAAATCTTCATGTGGCTCTAATACCTGGTGAAAGAAGAATTTGATTTATTCTTGTGAGTAGAATATCACATGCACAAAAATAAATTTTCAGAAGTAAGTTTTTAAATATTGGGATATAGGGCGATAGATGAAAATAAAAATAGCTAATTGTCCCAATTTGCGACTCTAGGGGTACCCTAATTATATGGAAATAATTTTTAGGAGTCAACTTTTTTAGAATGTATTCCCAAGTACATACTATTTTAGATAAACTATTAACAGGGGTTAATAGTTTATGAAATAATTACTTTCTGAAGTTTTTCTTTGTAACTTAGTCCCTGAACTTTCTGAATTTGCTATTTTTTTTCCCAAAATGAGGTTTAAAGTGCAAATACTCAAGTTTTTGGGACCTTTTGATTAAAGTAAGCTTATATTTTTGTTTGGACTTTTTATAATGAGTTTACTGGTATTAGTTATTGCAATCTACTACTTATATTGTAAACATTATATTTCATGTGATTAATGACCTACCATGCTTAGCAAAATAATTAAAGCTTAAATAGAGATTTTCGATCATTATCAGAACTTAATCGGCACTGAACTCCGGCATTCCTTTAGCTTTCGGTTTAGAGAGATTGCTAATGCCAACCACACCTTCCTTAGATTAGGCGCAGCATAGATCCGTTTCGTATCTTACCTCAGACCGTCGTCACTAATCAAGTTTTATATATTTTTAAATGATAGTTAGACTTTAATCAAGAAATTATAATATTTAAGACATAAGGTTCAATTGAATAATATTCCCTACTGAGAAAAATTCTTTTATTGAAAGCTTAAAAGTGGAAATATTACAATGGAAAGACTAAAGAGGGACTTAAGGTAAGATCATTAGAGATGCTTGCTCATAGAGAAATAGAGAATCTCAACTGCTCTTTTATTCAACAATGCTCAAATGACAGTATTCCTTTTAGCACTCGACCTCTCTTTTTATAGAGGGATAGGGATACATAAGATGCCCTATTGGCTACAGTACACAATGATTTTAAACAAAGGTACAGTACCTTCACATGGCTATAGTAGACTACCTTACTTTACGGCCCTGACACTTGTTAAAGTAGTACAATAATAGTGCCATCCCTTTTCAGAGCTTTCAATGATGACAAGACTAGTTATCATTAATGACAAGACTAGTCATCATTATTGAGATTCTGCATGTCTTCATCTCCAGTTATATCTTTCAGACCATTATTATCTAGATAATCATCAAAGTCTTCATCAAACTGAAGGTGCTCTGGGTCCCATTTTCAAATAATTTAAGAAGATATTTCTTTTCTTTTTCTAACAAGAATTTTTCAACTGCAACGTCAAAGAGATAATCAAAGATATTTTCTGAGACTGCTCCTTCTACCTTCATATATTCTTTAAACTCATTGTCATAGAAAAAAGTAGTGTTTCTAGAATGCATTAACGTTTTTCCTTGTTCAATTAATGTTCATTTTGATGATAAATATTGTAAAAATCGATGACTCTTGCTCAAGTAGGATCAGTAACTATTTCCCATTGATCTGGGAGCTATTCTTGTATTTGATCATAGGGATCATCATAATTGACAATCTGGAGAAGATAATGGGTTAGTTTGGCTTTTCCATTTTTATACTCGATTAGCGCACAATGTACCTCCATATAGGGATCGATTATTTAGAATTTTTGTTGGACCATCAGGAGATGTTAGAATCCAATGGATCCTTTTGAACATGCATTGTTGGAACTTGGTTAATTTTAAGAAAAATGGGTATTTGGGATCTGGGATTTTCATGAAGTGAAGTACCATCCCGTATTCCCAGGCTTTAATGACAGGGTCATTTGGAGAGATTGAATTTGGTAGGAAATTAACACCACTAACTCCAGACTTGTCAGGAAAGTAGATCTTTATACTCCAAGACTCCCAAATATCATAGGAATAATGATAATAATAGTTAATACAGACTGCATACCACTCATTAAACCGTTTTTCTTGAACATGAGAACTTATTTTTTCTTGGATATCATAAGGACATCTAAGGTAATTAACTTATAACTCTAGAAGGGAAAATCTTTGGGTTATTAGGTAGGCAGAAGATAGTAGACCAAAATGTGATCTAATTTTAATATGGAATTCTAAATTATCAATAAGGACATTACTAGAAGGAAAAACCTGTTCTAGTGGTAATGGTATTTCATTATGAATTTCTTCCTTTTCTGGTAGGAGTTCTGCTCTAATGATCACCATTAGCGAGTTCTTGAGTTAAACTATCTGCCAGAGAGTTCTTCGATCCCTGTATATGTTCAATAGAGTAGGAAAATTGGTTAAGCCATAATTGACAATGCAGAAGTAGCCGTTGCGCTTGTATATTTGATAAATTCTTTTTCACAATACCAGGTATTCCTTTACAATCAGTTCAAATAAGAAAAGGTTTTAGGGCTAGAAAGATTAAGATTTTTTGATTATGACTACAAGGATTTCTTTTTTTATTATGGGATAGTTGCATTCTGCCTGATTAAAACTTCCACTATAATAGTTGCAGAGTTTTTCTGCTTCTTTGATTTTGAGTACTGTACTCTAATGCTCATTGTTGGCATTTGTCTCAAGCACTAAATTATCTTCTTCATTGGGCAAATTAAGAATAAGAAGATATTTACACATTTTTTTGAAGTTTTGAACAATCTTTGCATCATTAGTGGTCCAGGTCCAACTTACTTCTCTCATGAGTTTCTATTGTAATGACATTTCTAGTTTAGCTAAATCTTTAATGAAATTTGAAGCATAAGTAAGGCATCTAAGAAACCTTTTTACCTGTTTACTATGTTCAATCTTTTCAGGGAAATGCTCTATTTGTTTGCAGAATATACTTTTGTAGGATGATTTCTTCGGCTTTTTTCTCTAGGCCTAAGAACTCAATTTCTTGTTTAGCATTACTTGTTCTTACCAAGTATGATACCATGATCAATGCATCTTTGGGTGATAGCTAAGACATTATCTTTGTGCTATTCTATGCCTTTGGAAAAGATAATGATATCATCAATGTACACTGGAGAATAATGATTAAGATCTTTAAAGATGTTATCCATTCTTCTTTGGAATATTTGAGGTACATTTTTAAGACCCAATGGCATTACTATCCATTTATAATGTCCCTCTAGGACACTATGTAGTTAAACGAATACTTTCCTCATCCATTTTTATCTGCCAGGAATCGCTTTTGCAATCTGTTTTTGATAACCAAGAGGTTCCTTGAATTCTGTTGAAAAGGATAGTTTTGTTAGGAATATGATAACCATTAAAGACAATATTATCATTAATCTTTTTATAATTGATTACCATTTTTGCCTTTCCTCTTTTTTCTTCTATATGATTTCTTACCATGAAAGCGGGACTGCTGTGAGGACTTTTGCTATTCCTGACCAATCTTTTATCCAAAAGTTCTTTGATTTGTTTATCAAATTCCTGGATATCTTGCTGTGTATATACCATTTGTTTGAATAGAATAATAGTATTGGGATTTAACGAAGTAATCTTTGCAAATGTCTTATCTTTATCCAAAATTTTAGTGGATTATCATAGAAGAGTTCTTTACATAATTGCTCTTGTTGTTCAGCAGTTTGCTCTTTAATAGATAACTCAAGTAGTGAGATTGTCAATGCTATCTCACATTGTGCAGGCATTACCTTCTCATCACGCTGGCTGCGTGAAAACTCAGTTTTTTGATGAATGTAAGCCTTACTTAATTTTTCAATGGAAACTGAGTGACCATTAATTATGAATATTATTTGGTTTATGGTCTGTGGGCATGGAGAATATAATCTCTAAAAATTATTTTCAATAATTATCTCATGAGAGGGTTGATTAGTAGCCATAGGGCTGGTATAATATATTAAACTCTTCCTAATTCTATAGATAACCCTTCTATGGGTCAATGTGACTCATAATGCTATTATCAGCTATCCTTACTTATAAAGGATTTTTACCTCTTTTCCACATAAACTTTAAAATTAATGATCTTTTTCTAAAGCGTACAAAACAATCACTATCTATGTAGGCACAACTTGTATTTAGTATATCCCTCTAGGCATACACTTATTAGGACATAGATGATATTAGGATTTGTGTTGGTGACTTCATAGAATACCTCTATAGTCATATTTTTGACTAATTCATCCTCATGAATTGTTTCACTAATAGTTCTTATTTTGTACCCAATGACCTTTCTATGTAGACTTATACTTCGATCTACACTGAGTCTTGCATATTCAAAATTCATTTTACTGAATTTGTCAGTTATACTAATTGTGTCTTCTTCTTTAAACTCTTCTTTAGCTGAAGAAGACCTTTCTTCCCATTCTGATCTTTTACTCATGCTTCTTAATAATTAGGGTTTGATGGTTATTTTACCATTCTTATCAATTTTTATCACATTTTTCTTGCTAATTTTTGAAGGGTTGGCAAAGTTATATATCCATGAATGATCAATTTTTATCTCCTGTGGATTAAATTTAATCATCTGAATCTTTTGCATAGGGATAGAAATTTCAAATTTTTCTGCCTCTATTATTGTGATCCTAGTCTTTGGATCTATGGTATTATCTACTTTGCAGATAATTTTTAAAATATCTTTAATAGATATCCTCATCTTTTCATGTCCATCCTAACTGTTTTTATTTTAAGAGATAGAAAATTTTTAGCAAATTCATCTTCTAGACTCACATTATATCCAGGTCGAGAATTGGATCCTACTGATTCATTACATAAGTTGGTCTTAATCCCTGTAATAGTTTGATTATTAAATTTAGTACATCTAACATCACATTGCGAGCATAAAGATTAATATCTTTGCCATAATATTGTAATGGAGCAATTCAAACTTGGACACTTCCAACATGGATATACCTATACTTTCTATCTTTATTATGCTTAACGATATTTTCCCAATTAATGAGATTAACTTCTCCTGCATCATACTCACAATCTTTGATTACTAGATCTCCTTCCATCATCTCGCAAACATACTTGCTCTTTAATTGAAAGATGGATTTTTGTAGATCATATATTTCTGAATTATGGGAAGGACCCAATCTCCTTTAGCTTCCTCGTTATTATTGTTTACAACAAACTCTTCTCCCTAAAGATCACCAATACTAATTGAGCTACTTTGCATCATATGACTCGTTCTTCATAATCACTTTCTTCATGTTCATTGTCCAATATAATTCAACAATCCCTTTGTTGTTATTCAGTGCGAGGTCTAGGGCCGCATCTGCACTAAGCTCAACATAATGTAGACTACCCAACATTTCAATAAGCTTTTTATTCTCCCTATTTTTGCATTCATTACCATAATATCATACTTCTCTTCGTGTCCAATATTTGCAGTTGTTTTTTCCTGCAGCACAATAAGTCGATTTTCTAAAAAATCTATGTTTTTTAAGACTTGGTTTGTTATAATATTTTCTTTTATATTTTTCTCCTCTTTGGTTATTAAAGCTCTTTTTCTTATAAAATTTTATCTTCTGTCTCCTTCCAGGTTCCTTTCCTCATTAGTGTGGCGAATCCCAGCAAGTTAGGAATTGCTTCTTAATTTTCTTTTACTTTTGGCAATCAGGACATTGATCATTGACCCGTTTTCTTAAATAAGAGATTCTCAAACCAAGGGCATCAATGACATTTGCATGTTCAAGCCATGCAACGTGCTCTTCATTAATTATGAAATTTATTGGATATGGTAATTTGTCATAGACCATACCAAGATTAGTTTCATTACACCCAATTTTGTAATAATATCGACTAAATTCAGCAGTATAATTTTCTAAATATCTCATATCCCATAATTCTATATTATTAGTTTCGATAAATTCGTTCTCAACTTTGGAATTTTACAATAGTTCGGGTAGTATTTAAGTTTAAGACACTATTCATGTCTCTTTTCTAATGTTCAAATATTTCTTCTGTATTACGAGCGCCATCTATATTTAGGATGTATCTCATCTGACTAATTGAAGGAAGGCCAACTTCTTCAAAGGTTGTAACTTTTCTTGGGATGAACCTGAAGGAAATATTGGTTGTACATCCTGTTGGAACGTACCTAGGTCTTATGAAATGAGTATTTCTGCTAGAAGCTTCACTGAATTACTCAGGCTTAGGAACAACGTTGTTAACAAGATTGATCTCTATCTCACTTAAGTTGAGTTCTTCTCCAATTCTATTAATCTCATCTTCAACAGCTATTTTACCATTTTTTTTTATCCAATTTTCTTTTAATTTCTTCTAAGGGTACAACATTAAGATCTTCTAACTTGATAAGGTTCATCTACGGATATATTTCTTATTCTAATTGGACATTATTAGTCTCTTCATTATCATTAGATAATACGTCTTGTTTATCATTGATTGCGCCCATTGTCTTGTTTAATTCTTCTGAATTTTGTTCTCTCTCGAACATATTCTATAGTTCTGAAAGAGTATACTGTTTATACTCCATGTTTTTCTTCTTTTTTTCTACTTTTTTGATCGATTTCTCACCTTATTTTTCTCATACTTCTTTTTGGATTTTTATATCATGTGAAGGAAATGGTTTCTTGTTTTTTGGATTCTGGAAAAGATATTTGTGCTGAAATAGAGCACTAATACTGGAAGTAGCTTTTCCGCTATATCTTTATTAAATAGAGAAAGGTGAATTATAGATATTCTTAAGCTTCTTGACGTCGGTCTTAACTTCAGCTAATTCTACTTTTAATTATAAAATTATATTAGTGATATAGTTTAATTGAGATGCTAATGAAGCTATGCCTTCTGGTGAGTGAATAATATGAGAATAATTCGGTCCCGAGCAAGTAGGTAATGATTCAAGCATTAATCACAGTTTATAAGCTTATTATTCATTAATTAGCTTAATTAGCTTAATTATTTATGGTTACATGGCGCTGATACCAGTTCAAAGAGGGCTCTGAATAGTACTTATAAGAAAAATTACACATGCACAAATTTGAGATTTTTGAAAGTAAGTTTTTAAGAATTTCGGTTAAAATGCAAATATGAAAAGTTTAAGGGCTAAAATGAATACGAAAACAGTGAATGGTCCCCTTAAAGTAGTTTCCACAGAATATTAACCATTTTAAATATATTCTAATAACATGGTCCTATAGTTATAATTTTCACAAAAAGTAGTGTATCTGGCAATAATATTTCCTAACTTTTCCCTCAAAATAGTTTCCACAGAATATTACATCTTTTAAATATATTCCAATAACTTGGTTCCTTAATTATGATTTCTACACAATGTAGGATATCTAGTTGCAATTTTCTGCAATTTGAATGTTATGCAAGCTAGTAAAAGAAGTTTGCTACAAAACTAATCATAATGAAAAAAGGAGTTAATTCAAATTATGAAATCATTTTTGGTTGTTTAGTTGATTCTTATTTTTCAAGGTTTAGAATTTAGATCTAGAAAAATACAATTTTTTTACCCTGTAGGCAAAGGTCATTTATAGAAGGAAGATGTTTAAGTGTTGCTGTCTAAGACTAAACCAAAGTTGAGCGAGGGAAAGGTTGACAAGGAATGTGAAAGGTAACAAAGTGCATCCAAATTAATTTTATTGTGGTAATGGTCTTACAACTCTAAGCCTAAAAAGGTACACTTAACTGTTGATTGAAGAATCAAACTACAATAAAGAAGGTGAGGTGCATGTACATAGTGACAAAAAATATAGGTTTAACTCTGGTATGATTTGTATTTGGAATGTTGTGTAACTCATAATTTGGATCATCGCCTTTATGAAGAAGGGAAGAATAAAGGTTGACCATATTATTATTCTTTTCATTAATACACTTTGTTGTGCACATATGACTATTACAACTCTACTTTTGTGCTTGACAAAGTTATATTCGTCATATAGCCATATTTGTTATTGGGAAATCTCATTTTGCTGAGTTCAGTTTGTATAAGTTGTAGAGAAGTTGTATTAAGATTTAAATCGAGACTTATTTTATACTATTATCTTGTGCTTTGTTCCAAAGAAAATAT
>NCQV01082542.1:13259-24649 GCA_002740545.1 Lophocereus schottii
GATTCTTCTATTTCTCTCACATAACATACTTGATACTCCGAAGAAATAGCATGTGCAATTGACATGGCATTCTTTAATTTAGCTTTCCTGCCAAAGAGCCCTTGCAAATTGACAATAAAATAGTAGATAAGCATGTGACTACAAATCCCCTTTGCACATTGAGCATCTATTCACGAAAATCTTTCCTTCAATTTGCACGTTGAGCATCTCATCAAAGAACTGATACAAACATATGACCCAACAACCAGTGATGAGACCTAAAGATTTCAAACCCAACGGTAAACCCTTTACCTAATCAGGTCACAGAATCCTAGGGGGAGAAAACTTAATGTTAATGGCAAATCCAAACATCTCATTGCCCAATACAGATTGTGAAGCTTAAGCTCGGTCCAAACCATTGGCACGGAGACTGATGACAGTTGTAGAATTCCAGGTTCACAAAACCAAAATTCAAACAATTAATGGATTCACATAGTCACGTTCAGACCAAAAGGTAATCGAAGAAAATAGGCGAAGAAGGAGATACAAGAAACCTGGAAAAGGGCTCTTGTTAAAAGAGGATTTTGAATTAGAATCTGTCTCGCTTGCTGCTGATTCTGCTCAATAAGTGACTGTAAGAACACCAAGATTCCAAAAAAGAATCAGTAAAGATTACAATAACCCAGTTCCTCGACATTCATGGGGAAGAAAAGCGCCAAAATCGAATTCATTGAGGGAATTGGGATGAGCAAACAGAGAAAATCGTACCTTCATCTGAGACATGATGTCGTAAAGTTGATTTTTTGACATGCCGGCGAGGTTCGAGGCCAGGCCGTCACCGGAGATCTGTTTTCCGGCCATCGCCGACGCTAATTCCACCGGCGTTGTTTGTTCAGCTTCAGCAGAGGCTGTCCGAGCAATGACCCCAGCGACAGGGCTGCTCGGTTTGGAGTCTGGAGATCGCTGAACGAATAGGTTGAATTGGCCTGGATCAGCTTGGGTCCGAATCAAACCCCGCGTGGGTCTATCCGTTGGAATCCTGAAATTGAAAAATTGAATTAGAAAATCGATTAACCGATTTAATTTTTTAAAAATATTAGTTTGGTAATAGAAAAATTTTACGGTTTTGATTTCAGTTTCGATTCAAGCATTTGAAATTTGATTAAGCACATGGTTAACCGATGGTTACTCGAAACTCAAACTTCATTTTTTTTAAAAAAATACTGAATTTTATATTAGTCAGTGTATATTTTATAATTACTAATGAATAAGACTAAACATTTAATAATGTGTAAATTAATATATAGTGTCCCCAAATCGTTGAATTAATTAAAAAATACGTGAAATTTGAAAATTAATAATCTAAATAAATGGTAGACTAGTCACCAAACCAAAAATCCAGTTAATCAAGTTTTTCAGTTTAATTCCAGTTCATATTTTTGCTCCGCCGAAAAATTCGGTTAACCAAAAGTTTTCGTTTGGTTTTCGGTTCCCAAGTTTTGCGAATCGACTGTCCCATTAACTGATTTTCAGTTACTCAAATTTTCGATTAAACAATTTTGATCACTCGTACCTATTAGTGGCAAAATTTTGAGTTGGGTCACAGCTCACGATTCACACTAAGATATAGAATTGCTCAAAAATAAAATTATTTACTTTTGGACCCAAGCTAACCAACCATATGCATGAATTTGTACACTTCACAACTATGAAAATGAATTATTTGGCCCATTCAACTATATTAATTTTGAAAACCAATTTCGAACGTAGGGTTACTGAAAATGTGACATGACAAAAAAATCAGGAGGAAGTAAAAAAAGTAGTTGCACTTCAATCTAATTCTGAGTAAGGGCATGTTCGGCAACAGCATTTTGAGTAGCGTTTAGCATTTTGACTAAATCAATACATTCATCAAGTAATTTTTAGTGTTCGGTAATAAAGTATTTTCACCAGCATTTCAAGTAGCATTTAGCGTTTAAGCAGCGTTTCTGAAAAACTAATAGTATTAACGTTTAGCATTTAAAAGTAGTATTTTATAATTTTTTGCCAAAAAAATCCTTACGAAATTTTATATTTGAAAATTATATATATCCTTTTATGTCAATTCACATTAATCAACTAATCCAACACCTAACTTTAATGAACACATTTATTTTAACTGCTCATCTATATAACTATCCACTAATAACTAAATTAGAAACACTATTTACTGTCTAAATAACTAGTCGTTATCTGAACCACTATCCATTAGTTTGCACCACTAAGAGCTTAAATCAAAAACGATAAAACCCCACCCCACCACAAGCTGCCCTTTTTCTCTCACTGCACATTGCATACCTCTCTGCTTCAATTTTCCTCTCCTCTTTATCCAATACATCCCTCTTTGTTTCAAAATCTCTCAAACTCTTTCGACAACTCCAACAAACTCGCTTTTTCATATCCATCATTTCTTCGTTTTTCGTTGAATTCCTCCTTGGCAACTAGTGGCCCTGGGTAAATGACTTTATTTTGTTGGGTAGATGCTAAATCTTGGACTTAAAAAGAGCAAGAAGATGGTGTCGTAATTTGAATTCGAGGTTGACAATGCAGAGGAAGGGGAAAGAGAAGGTCGTAGAGGTGAGATTTCTAAATTTGTTCTCATTTGTTGTTGGCGGGATTGAAAACGTTGGGACTTTGTGCATATAAATATAATGGGATGGATATTTTTTTAAAAAAAAACCCTAATTAACATACACTGAAGTGAGGTAACATAAATAAACTCCAATTATCTAATTGTTAAAGGTAATCTAATAATACTGGTGTTAAAATTGTTTAGAATGAAAAGTTAGGCTTGTTTGTTTTCATGTGTGATGCGAATTGTACAATTGTGATTGTTTGTTCGATTAGTTTATTGAATTATATTAATGGGAATCGTTATTAATTTTATTTTAGTCGAGGAAAACAATATGCGTTGAGTTAGGTCAAGGTTTATGATTGTCTTATTTACTTACTTAGACCCTGTTTGATAGACAACTATTAGCTAGTTGTATTACTTGTCAGTTGTTAGCTATTTGAATCAGCTGTTTATATTAATTGTTTAGATAATTTGTTTCTCAAAAAAGTATTTGGTCAAATTAGTTATTTTTGAAAAATATGTTTGATGTAATTCCACGCATGCCTATTTTCTAATCTTTTTTTTATTTATTGATCATCTAATTTTCTTTTTAACGATAAGTAAGTTTATGTCATGTGTACAAATTATCCTTATTCGTAAAACCTTATTTTCCTAGGCACCAACCAAAAAACCCTTAATTTTGCTACTTATTTTGGATTATTTGTACACATTATTTAATCATCTCAATTTCTTTTGAATTACAATCTATTTACAAGATACCCATGTCTTATGGTCATTTTTGTAATTTATTTTCAAATGGAATTGAAATTTACATTATTTTGTTATGAATTAAAATTTACGTTATTTTCAAATGGGCCATGAATTTTTTCTATAGTGGTTGCTGCTTAGTGATAACCACTATAGTGGAATCAATTAAGATCATTCAGTATTATCCTATAATCGCAATGTTTTGTTCATCTAAATTAATATTTTCATTTAAAATTATTTTATAAAACGAAAAAACTAACTAAATATGGTTTACTCTGGAGCTTATTTGCCCTCTTAGATAAGCATATTCTACCTGTACTTAGAGTTTCCAGTAGCTAGTAGGCTTCAATAATATCCAATGTACGCAATTTTTTAGAAGACATATTTTTTACAATGGTTATAAAAGCATCAGTAAAGTAAACAAAATAACCCATTTGAATAAATAATCACAAACGAGTAAAATATAAATAATATAATTATCAAAATACTATCTAACTTGATCATATGGTAATTTTATCTAAGGCTGTTACAAAAGGTACATAAGCTTTAATGTACATATGTAATTTCCCCAAAGTCTAGAGCAATTTGGTCATGTCTAGAAAAAGTTGTTTAGAAGCTATTTGGAATAGCATTTTCAAAAAGAGTTGTTTAGATCAAAACAACTGCTTCAAACCGCTCTTTACTAAATAGTACAATTAGGTGTTTGACCAATTAAAATAGCCAAAATCACACCAAAAAGGTCCTACAGCCAAACACCCTCTTAAGTTATTTGATTATGGAAATATGTTTTTCATATACTATTTACAAGAATGTGCTCAATTAAATTGACAAAATTGTCTGATTTATTTGATTATTTGAGTTTATTTTCAATGAAATTGAATTAATTCCTTGCTTTGTAGATGCAACCATATAATGGTCACAGAGTTCCAGTTGCGTATTATAAAGAAAAAACCTATAAACGCCTCCTATAGACTTGGATAGGTATCAAATGTGTGAATTGTATACTGATGCTAAGTCATTGCTTGCAAAGGTTCGTTGTCAACTATCTAAGTACATGGCTTCTTTAGTGCATCTCCCACAAATGCGAGTGGTAGATACGCATTTGACTATAATGGTACACAGTTGTCTTTCATGAAGCTATGGCATAAAGTGCTGGAGAATATTCTAATAGACAATAAGAAAAAGAAATGGGCTTCAATGTACTATTGTTATGCAATGAGTTGGAAGCTTTGAAGAAGCAAAAGGAAAGAGGGTAGTGGTACTTTTGAACCCACACCCTATGGCACCTAGTAAGCCTTTAATGATAAGTAATGAGGACTTGCAACTACTTGGGGGTCATGAGGAGAGGTTGCTAGACTTAATTTGTTCCTCATTGATTTGGATAACTTGAGTGGACCTACTATTAGCCAAGCAAAACAATAGGTTGTCACTTTAATTGTTAGTCAATCACAACAACTAAGCTCTCAATCCAAATTAGCCTAAGTATCTTACAAAAAAGACCTCCCTCCAAGTCAACATGTCCTGCTTCTCCATTTTCAGGAAGAAGACCCCTTATGAGGAGTCAACCAAGCTATCCCACTTCTCTTTCCACAAGAAGACCTCATCCTTTCTGCACTTCACTTGCTTCTCCTTCCAGCAGAAGACCTTAGTCTCTCTCAATTCATCTCACTTCTCCTTCCACAAGAAGACTCCTAACAATAAGTCAAGTTAACTCTCCTAAATATGTCACCCCTCCTTCCACAAGAACAACTTCTGATAGTGGCTTGCCAACTTCTCTTATGTCTCCTTTAATTGTGACCAAAACGCAAACCTTTCATGCATTTCATCCCAAACCAAGAATTAACAACTATAAGCCAATGAAGTGATCTACTCATAGAACCCTCATGCATTCCCAGCATATCTCAACTTAAGTTGGTTACTATTAACATTAGTTCAGAGAGATTAGAGGTTTATAACCTGAGGTTGCCAACTCGTATCCATGGATAAGTGTGATGCTAGTTTTGGTAGAGATCATAAGAGGCTTTCAATTATACCTGTCAAAAATTGACCCGACCCAAAAACGCAACCTAAACTCGCCAAAAATTTTGGATTTTGAACACGATTTTCTCAACCCGAATCCAAAACAAACCGAACCCGAAAAACCCGTAAATTAGCGGGTCAAACCCGACTCGAACCTGAACCCACCTGCTTGACCCGAACATTATATCCTTAGTTTTTGACATTTCTCTAATTTATCTCTCTTAATAATAATGCTTAGTCATTTTTATTGAATAGTTTAAAAAGCATGCATTGTATAACCGTTGCATCTATTTACAAATTAAACAATAACAACCTTAATTTTTTTCTTCTTCATTCTTTGAAAATAATATCGTACACAACTTTTAAATGAAAAAATATTTAAAATGAGTATAAAATTGAATGAAATAACTATCTAATCTTTTAAAACAAGTTAATTTAAAGAAGATAAGTATTAAAGATGCGCAAGTTATACCATTATATACTAAGTTAAACAAATATGTCTAATTATTTTTAAATTAATTAATTTATAATTATTAAAATTTTTGATGTTATAACTGCAAGATAATATCTTGTACTTCTTTTATTCAATTTTATTTGATTTTTGTTGTAACTAGTCTTGAACTATGATGCTAGTGGCAGGAAAACGGCTAGTTGTATTCGTATTAGGATTGACCCATTAATAAAGTTTTACCTTATTGGACATTGGTAGGTTAGTTAATAAAAATGTTAAGTTATTAAATAGATTATTAGCGGCCAAACTACTAGAACTTATTAAAATGCTTTAAGCGGGCTGCCCCATAAGTGGTCGACCTCCAATTGACCTTCTTTTAATGCACGAATCGACCTATCCAAAACCAAATAGGGCTTGACTCTTTGCCCGGTTATACAAGATGTTCGTATATTATAATAAAAAGTTTGAATATTTTTAATATTCCTTTGAGAAATTACAATTATCATACCTTTTTTATTAAATAATGACAATTTTGATTAATAAATATGCAGAACTTTTGATTTTGAAAAAAGAAAAATAACTCATAGAAAAGGCGCTCTAAACTCGTTGGGTTGATCCGAAACCCGTAAAACTGAAATGTACCCCGTATTTTACCCGAACCCGAAATATATCGGACCCGTATTTTACCCGAAGTCGAATACACCCGATCCGTATTTAACCTGTCCGTCCGAACTGACATGTCTACTTTCAATGGTTGATGGGGCAAATGGTGATGATAAGATGGTGATGATGAAGGCAATGCCAGTAAGAATGATAGTGATTTTGATGAGGCTAAGGATTCAGAAAGATCCAATTCTAATGATGGTGAGTCTTTCAAAGATGAGGGGAAACAACAAGATGGTGGTGGTGATAGAGATTTGGTATAGGAACGGGGTAATGATACCGAGGGTAATGAGGCTCCAAAGCCTAACTTTGGTGATCCTTACATTATCGATGAGGAAAATCTGGTCAAAAATTACTTAAGCTAGATGCATAGGAATGGTGAGATATGGTTTAGGAATAAATGGAAAAATCTCATTGGCAGTGGGTGATATGTTTGTAGGCAAGACCCATTGGAGTGAAGTGATTAGATTTAGGGATTATGCAATTGAAGATGGTTTCTTATTGAGTAGAATAAAAAAATGACAGGTTTAGACACATTGTAATATGCAGAAACCTTGAATGCACTTAGAAGGTTAAATCTATAGAAGGAAGCATCATTGTGCCAAACTTGATAGAAACTCAATGGTTTCTTATTCTTGGACTTGAAAAACATTTTACAGAAACTATAAAGTAAGGCCTGAGATAGAAGTAATTGACGTCCAAAACTTGTTAATAGAAAGATATGGATATGATTCCTCATATTATATTATCATAATAGTTAAGAGATTGATAAAGGATTGAGTCAGAGGCAAACACTGTGATTCATATGCAAGATTGCTAGAGTATATTGAGGAAATTGAGGCAAAGAATCCAAGCTCTTTCTCTTCATGCATATCCCAAAACCCAAATGGTATCCACTTTTCAAAAGGCTTTTCATTTTATTTGAGGCAATTGTTGTTAGTTTTCTGAGGCAGTGTAGGCCATTCATTATGTTGATGACTACTTCTTGAAAGGGCCTTATAAAGGGGTTCTTTTGGTAGCAATGACACTAGATGGAACAACAAGCACTTTCCCTTAGCGTGCACATTTGTTCAATAAGAAAAACAGGGCTAACTGGTTGTACTTTTTAGAGCTTTGAAAGTATGCTTCTTCAGTGAGGATACTTCTAAATTTATATTAATTTTTGCCAGGCAGCTGGTTAGTATATCTCCCTTCTGTTCTAACCAAATTTGTTGTCATATTATGCATGAACTTGGTTACATTTTATGCAACCTTTGGTTAACACTATGAGTGAGGTGTTTCCAGAGTTTGCACGGAGACTTTGTGATACACATTATTGTAAAAAGCTTTGATAGAGATTATCCAGGTGAGAAGCAAAAGTTTCAAGCTATATATTATACATGAACTAGTAATGCAGGCTATTCTGTTCGAGTTAAAGGTACTGGTTGATGACTTTTTTAATATTCTATTTAGGTGTCAAGCTCCACAACTTGTATTACACTACAACTAATACTTATAATCACTTTGGCCATCACAAAGTAATGGAGGCTGTTTACAAAGATAGTCAAGTGAGCTACACTTGGCTTGTGAAAGAACTCTTACAACATTGCGTAAGGTACACTTTTGACCTTAGCATTCAAGTCCCAAATAGCAAGACAACTTTTATCAAAGGTTACAATGCTCTTATTGAGAAGTTCAGACACAACCCTATTATGTCTTTGCTTTAGTATGTAAGGAAGAGATTCATATCTACCATGGCTAAAAGGTTTGATGCTTGTCAAGAGAGGTCTAGGAAGGTATGTCATAAGATTAGGACATTCCTGTTTAAGGCTAGAAATTAATAATAGATATTATATTATCACACCTGCTAGAAGGTAGAATTTCATGTTGTAGATGGAATGACAAGTTTCACAATTAATCTCACCATTAGGCATTCTGATTGCATGGCTTGGGATATATCTTGAATTCCCTGCAAACATGCCATAAGGTGCATCATTAGGGATAGGAGGAACTTAAAGGATTTTGCAGATGATGTATAGTCAATTGATAATTACAAATGAGCATATGAGTAATAATGCACCCCATTTTACGCCCACTTTCCTAGCAGTATAGGGACATACCTAAGTTACGGCCACCACTAGTGACAAATAGAGTGCCAAGAAGGCCTAACATGGTTAGGAGAAGGGATGTAACTGAGAGAGCCTAATTTTAGAGGTCAACAACTTGCAAATGCAGTATTCGCCATCAATTTGGTCATAAATCTAGAAGCCACAGTGAGTGTGGAGTGGAATTGGTCATCAGAACAAAGACACTGAGGTAAACTAAAGATGGGAAAGAAAAATACCAAGAAGGTCACCCAAGGACGGCAATACAGCAAACAAGAAACACAAGATTTCATATTTGATTATCGCCTCCTAGCCACCTCAGTCGCAATTATCTCAGTCACAACCAAGAAGCAAACAAGGTAAAAATATTCTATCTCTTCTTTTTCCCCTTACCCCTAACTTCACCATATTTTAGCTATTCTAGTTCATTTCTCAATCACGTCAGCAGATGAGGGGATATGTTTTTTTTTTTTTTTTGTTTTTTTAAGTTTAGACTGAAGAAAACTTTTTGGATGATTGACAATAAATGTATACAATCTCAACATGAAGCCTTTAACTGTTTAAAAACTCGTAACATAAGTTAGGTCCATAGGAACTATGTTTTTGTGCATTTGTATATAGCCAAACTATATGGTGCATGGTAAAGTGCAAAAACAGGGTATGTATGGTTGGGGATGATTATTTTTTTTTAAGAGCTATTCTTGGTTGCCAACTTTTTGTAAGTCACCGGATGTGACTGTAATTAACAACACTTTATATAAACTGAGAGGACAATTGTGTAGTTGCTAATATTTAGTGTAAGATATGTCAAGCTTTCTTTATTAATGTTGTTGTTCTCTTGTATTTCTAGCATTATGTTGAGCTTTGATCACTTCATTGTAACAACTACAAGGATTGCTATCATGATCATCAATGCAAGTATCATCCTGGCATGGATTTCTTTTGCAACTAGTTTTATTTCTCTCACTTCTCCCTCAACTGCCCTCAAACTATCATAACCTCCCAATTCTTCAACCCTTATTTGTTTGCCACATACATCAGCCTATATCTTCCATGTGATGAGCATTTATAAAATAATCTTTGTAGATTATCTCAACATTTCGATATTTTGATTTTAACTTGTTGTCTACATCTTAGCCATATCACTTCCATATCATATTACAAGTAGTTGCTTCTTCCAGCTCAAGAACTACTTAAGCTAAGCATCTTTCCTATCATACAAATAAATCAAAATTAAAGTTAGCATTCTCAAAATTTATAGATTCTCATAAACCACACTTTACAATACAAACTAAAAAATCCCTTTAATAAGTTCAATTTCTAAAAAAAAATAAATGAACTATATATAATCTTACCAAAGCCTTCTATCTATGGCGCTTGACAAATGGGAAGAGAACAGGAAGACGACAGAGTAGCAAAAGGAAGTGCAAAAGACGGGGTGGAGAAGAACAGGGAGTTTGCTGCCTTAAATACAAAGAAGTGATTTTTTTTTTTTTTAACCGTCAATGCAATGGTTCATTATGGGCAAGAATGAAGGGAATCAAAAGTAAGGTGGGGGACCGCACATTGAACCAAGGGTAAATTTACCATATTGCACCACCACGGGTTTGTTCAAAAGTATTTAAAACCAATCACTCGAATCAAAAATCCGCTACCTGATCCTAAAACTTGGGTACCTTAACTAAAATTTTTGGAAAATTTAGTTCATGTACCTAACTAATAATTTTTTTTTGTTTTAGACAATTGGTTCAGGTACAGTTAGTCCATTTTAGGGGCACGGGTAGCCGAAAACCCAATTTTTTCAAAAAAAGAATTGTTTTCGAAATTCAGGCGCTGCTATGCGTGCTCATATGCATTGCTATGCCACAGCAGACAATTACTTTTGATTGTGTTGCGTTGCAATGACGATGATATGATATTAGTGACATGATAGTATTAAGTGTAATGTGTGGTATTTTATTTTAGACTGTAAACAAGAGCGGTAAAGATACAACAAAAAATTATTAGGGAAAAAGGGTTAATAGAAATTAGGTTATTGGGTAACGGAAAATCCAAACCGAAATTATTGGGTACTCGATTTCAAGTACTCAATAATTTTTGGTTTGGAAATGATTCACCATTCTCCTTATCCATGAACACCCCTCATCACCACATCCGATTTCATCTTTAAAAGCATGTTGGTCCTAAAAAGTCAATTTGACCATAGTTGAATGGACCAAACAATTGTGAGGTTTAGAAATTTATGCACTATAGTTGAGTGGTGACAAAACTAGATAATTCTTAAAAAAGATACTCATAAAGAAAAATGTGAACTTTTAATTTAGAAAGTACAAAATAAGGAAGGATAAAATAAAGGTTGGGTGATCTTGATGAATTGAGCATGACAATATAAAGAAAAATAAGCCGAATAAGGGGAAGACATAAAAGAAAGAAACTAATAAAAAAAAGCGAATAGCATTACAATGAATTGGACTTAAACTCACAAAGAAGCAAAGCAATGTTTTTAGGGTATCGTCAAATGCCAGTAAGCTACACACAACTGCTAGATTAATTTCTTGTCTTATATTAAACATTTCACCATAGGGGTGTATTGTCCTACACCGAAACACCCCCCCCCAAAAAAAAGAAAAATATGTCCCCATTTTCAACTCTTGTCATTCCTAACTTGCTATTCCTTCCCAATACTACCCAGTCCTTCAAGAAAAGGGTCGTTTCTCCATCCTTCCCATTCTTTCGCACTTTCTATGCATTTCTTCCCAACAAAGAGGAAAATATGTCCTTGATAATCTACTAGCCTATTTATGATTTATGTAACTTAACAAATTAAAAATAG
>NCQV01082569.1:5995-16358 GCA_002740545.1 Lophocereus schottii
GTATGGTCCGATCCGGTCCGGGTTCTGACCGGTCCGGTCCAATCCAGGACCGACTCCAGACCGGTTTGGTCCTTGGTCCAGGGTCTGGTAAATTTTCGGTCCCCGGTCCAGCCGGTCCGGTCCGGTCCGGTCCTATGAACACCCCTAGATAAGGGTTAGCTTTTTGTAATAATAATATCCAAGGATCATATTCTTGTTCGTTGAATTGTTGATGCTAGGAATCTTGAATATAATAATAATGTCAGTAATTATTATATTCATTAACTAATTGTTATTTTATAAATAAGACAATTTAAAATTGTTATTAGTTGATAATTTTTGGTGGATCTTTTCAATAATATATTGATAATTTTTAGTGTATTTTTTCTTATCTATAGTATATTTTTTCTTACCTATATGATACCTTTTGTTTTGTTTACATGTATTGATAATTTTTTATATCCACATCTAAAAAATAAAGTTGGTGGCTAGAAAATGGACCAGTTATATTAGAATGCTTATATTATTTATAGGTATATATAACTAGGTAGATAGGTATCTACTAAAGAATTACTGCCATCTTAGGGACGCCTTTTCATTCTTTTTGGGGCCAGCTATGCCAGGCGCGGTTTGACAGGGGGACCCGCGGCGGCGGAGCAGCAACTGAACTGAACCACGGAACTCAGAGAGAGACAGAGAGAGGGAGATGGGAGTGAGCCTGGAAGGAGAGAAGGTGATACTGGTTCCTTACACGAAAGATCACGTCCCTAAATACCATGAATGGATGCAAGACCCAGCCCTTCTTTCCGCAACTGGGTCCGAGCCGCTCACCCTTGATCAGGAGTACGACATGCAGCTTTCTTGGACTCAAGACCCCAACAGTTCTGCCCCCTTCTCTCTTTCGAATTTCGCAGCTTTGTTGCTATTTCAATCGGGGGTACTTCTGACGTTGGATTGTTGTTCTCATTTATGTATTCAATTTCTCTTTTTGTGTGTTTTCAGAACGCACCTTCATTGTCTTGGACAAGCAGTTGGTTCTGGGGGATTTTTTGCATGGGCAATCCCATACTGAAGGTAAAATAAAATCATTTCTGTTGTAATTTACATCCAAGTTCAGGACCCTTTTGGTTTCTCTGAGGCTGATGTGATTGATTCCATTTTCGGTTTATGGGTTTCTGCAGCTATGGTGGGTGATGTTAATATATACATGAAGGATCCTGAAGACCCTCTATTGGCAGAGATTGAAATTATGATAGCTGAGCCTAAAAGGTACTCTTATCTTTTGATAGGACTGTATGTATGATTGAGAAACAGTCAACATTACTAAAGATGAATGACTTTAAGTATGCTTTGTATGTGAGGACTATTATTTGTTGTTGGATTTTATGGAAGCTCGGTGGGATTATGGTGGAAATGATTTAATTTGATGGAAGATGTTTGATGGTTGAAAGCTTTATAGGAAGAGAGACTAACTGGTAGAATGAGAAGTGTTGTAATGCATTGCTCCAAGTGATCCTACTATGTGGTATTTATAGAGGGAGATTTGGCCTTACCCTTCAAAATTATCTAAGATATTTTTAATTTTAATTTAATTTTTCTTTTAAGTTTTTATCTAGATTTTTCTTATAGATTTTAGAGCCTAAGTAGATATTCTAGTATACAATTCTAGATATTTCTACAATACACAATCTAGATAATTACCAAGACTTTTTTAGATTATTTGACACTAAGATTTTTTTAGATTATTTTATCACTCTCCCTAATCTGAAAAATCTTGAACTCCAAGCTGTTGCCTGAACTAGATGAATTTCTCCGTCGATATGACCTTAGTAAAGATGTCTGCTAGCTGCTCCCCTGGCTTACAAAATTATAATTTGATTTCGTCCTTTTCGACCAGTTCTCTGATGAAGTGATATCGTATCTCTATATGTTTGGTCCGGCTATGAAAAATTGGATTCTTTGTCATGGCGATAGCTGACATGTTGTCACAGAATATTGTTGTAGGTTCTTTGGTGTTGACTTGTAGATTTCTCAAAATTCTTCTAAGCCACACTGCTTTACATGCTGCACTTGTTGCTGCCACGTATTCTGCTTCCGCTGATGATAGTGCGATTGTAGCTTGCTTCCTTGAAGACCACAAGACGATCTTGGATCCTAGTTGAAATACATAATCACTTGTACTCTTTCTGTTATCCATGCATCCTGCGCAATCGATGTCTGTGTATCCTGTGAGGCTGCAATCTTTATGGATCTTGCAGAGAACCCTGAAATTCTTCGTCTCTTTGATGTAGCGAAGTACTCTTTTTGCTGCTGCAAAATGTGCCTTAAAATGTGCCTTACTAGGTTCACTCATGAACCTAGAGACAATGGTGACAGCATGAACAATATCTGGCCTTGTATATGTGAGGTAGATAAGTGACCCCACAAGACTTCGATAAAGTGATGCATCAACTTTCTCTTGGCCACCATGCTTTGATAGTTTCTCATTGATGGCCATAGGTGTGGCCATGAGCTTACAGTCAACTATATTGAATTTCTTTGGTGGGTCATCTGCATACTTCTCTTGAGATAAGAAGATGCGACCTGGGCTTTGCTTTATTTGCATCGCAAGAAAGTATTTCATTAGCCCTAGGTATGTCATTTCATACTCTGACATCATTGCTTTCTTGAACTCATTGAGCATCTTCATGTTGGTGCCTGTGTAGATGAGATCATCTACATAAAGGCACAAAATGAGGAAATCATTTGGTCCATGGGTTTTGACATAGAGAGATGACTCACTTAGGCTTTTTATAAAGCCATTTTGTAAGAGATAACCATTTTTCTTAATGTTCCATGCTCGGGGAGCTTGCTTGAGGCCATGTAGAGCCTTGTGTAGACGATAAACTTTGTCTTTCTGTCATTTGATGATGTATCCTTGAGGTTGCTTCACATAGACTTCTTCTTCAAGCTCCCCATTAAGAAATGTTGATTTGACATCGAGCAGATAGATTGGCAGTTTTAGATATGCTGCGATGGCAAGAACCGTTCTAATGGTCTTCATGCGTACAATTGGAGCAAACGTTTCATTGAAGTCGATCCCTGGTTGTTGTGAGTAGGCCTTAGCACCAAGTCGGGCCTTGTACTTTTGAATTGAGCCATCGTCATTATACTTTATCTTGTAGACCTACTTAAGGCCTATAATATGGCCTATAATATCTTTTTCTTCCGGCTTATCTGTACGCTCCCACATATCATTTTTCTTGATCATCTTGATTTCTTGGTCCATGACTTCGTTCCACTTCTAGTCTTGAGTTGCTTCTTGAAGACTTTGTGGTTCACTTGCGAAAAAAGCAGTGATGGTATGGCCACATTGGTAGTCTTGGAGGTAGCTTGGAGGATGTCGGTCTCGTTGTGAGCGATGTGTTGGTTGAGGAAGGTTTGGAATTGGAGTTGTTGTGGCTGTATTTCTGGGAGATTGTGGGCTTGATGAAGGACGTGAATTTAGCTCGGGTGTTTGAGTGTGTCCTCTTTCTTGAGATGAGGTTGGGAAAAGGTTTTGTGATGTTGGATGTTGTGTAGAGTTGTCTTGCCAACTCCACTGTGCATCTTCATCGAATACGCATCCCTTGAGATGATGAGTTTCTTTCATTCGGGCTTATAAAGGCGATAGCCTTTTGACTCATTACTGTATCCAATGAAGATACATTTTTTTCCTTTTTCATCCAATTTCTCCCTTTTTTTGGGAATGTGGGCATAGGCAATGCAGCCAAAGATTCTAAAGTGCTCCATTTTGGGCTTCCTTTTGAACCACGTCTCATAGGGTGTTTGATTTGGCACTGCTTTTGTGGGGGATCGGTTAAGAATATACACTGCTGTATTTACAGCTTCGGCCAAAAAATATTTTGGTAAATTTTTACTTTACAGCATGCTTTGGGCCATTTCCACAATTGTTGTATTTTTCCTTTCGACAACACCATTTTGTTGAGGTGTTCGCCTCACTGTCAATTCTCTTTTGATGCCATGCTTCTTATAGAGTCTCATAAATTTCTCATCTATAAATTCTCCCCCACGATTTGTTCTTAATATTTTCATATTATGCCCACATTGTTTTTCGACAAGAGTTTTGAATTCTCGAAAATATGTAAATGCTTCTGATTTTTGCTCTAGGAAATATACCCAAGTCATTCGGGTATAGTCATCAACAAATAGTAAGAAATATCTTTTTTCACTAATTGTGGGATTTCTAGATGGGCCCCAAATATCAGCATGCACCAATTGAAGTGGGGCTTTGGCCCTCCATGAGGCCTTTGAAAATAGTAATCTATGCATTTTTCCAAATATACAACCCTCACATATATTTTTGTTATCAATAATAGAGGGTAAGCCAATTACCATTTCCTTTTGTTTTAATACTTTAAGACTTTTATAATTTAAGTACTCGAATCGTAAATGCCACAGTTTAGTGCTCTGTAGTGTAGTAGTGAGAGCAACTTTGTGCTCCAGTGGCATCATCAAGGGAAATATCGTGTTAGGAGCCATAGTTACAAATGCAGTTAATTTACCCCTTTTCTTATCATGTATGAGGCATCTATTTTTATCAAATTTCACCGTATAGCCTCTTTGGAGCAATTGGCCCACACTTAATAGATTTTGAGCTAGTTCAGGAACATATAAGACATCTCGTATAAATTTAGTAGAACCATTTTTGGCTCTTACTGTAATTGTCCATTTGCCTGCAACGTCTTGGTGACTACCATCACCAAGAGTAATATGAGATTTTATATTTTCATCAAGGCTGACAAAAGAGTTTGAACAACCACTGTCTAAGTACCAAACGTCATATGACTCTTGTCGTATGCTTAAATAAGAATAAAATACATTTTTAGCAGTCATTTTTTCAGAAAACTTAGCTTCATTATTATTTTTCCGATCTGTGGAATCTTTAAAATGATGAGTATGCCATGTACATTTTTTGCATTTAAACCGGCAATCTTTAGTATTATGATTATTCATTATTATGATTATTCTTTTTGCATAATCTGCAATATGAGTCGGTTTTATCATTTTTACGGCTAGTTTGATTTCTCTCCCCCTACCACGGTAATTTGATATCCCCCCTTTCTGAGGGAAGTTTTGACCGTGGCCATTTTTATTTTCTCCACTGGAGGAGAATTTTAATTTAGCCTGAAGAGTTTGTTCTAGTGGCTGCTCAAAATGTCTATGCATTTGGTCTTCATGAGCTTGTAGAGAATCCATTAATTGATTTAAAGTTAGCGTAGATAAATCTTTAGATTCTTCAATTACAGCCACTATATGATCATATTTAGGAGGAAGACTTCTTAAAAATTTTTGTACAATTGTTACATCTTCAATTGTATCCCCATATGTTCTAATTTGATTTACTATATTAGAGACACGATTGAAAAATGTTTCAATACTTTTACATTCCTTGATAAGCAAAGTTTCAAATTCTTTCCACAAGTTTTGAAGTTTAAAAGATATTACCTTTTTTTGAGCCTTTATAAGCTTGCTCCAATATCTTTCAAGCCTCCTTAGCCGTCTCTGCGGCCATGATACGGGGAAATATGGATGGAGCGACTCCCCTTTGAATTAATGAGAGGGCATTACAATCCCTTCTTTGATTTTCTTCATATTGTTTTTGCTTATCTTCATCCCAAGATTTCTTTCCTTTAGAATCTTGGGGTTGGAATTCATATTCCTTTGCTATCACATTCCATAGCCCTTGTCCCTTTAGAAGAGTTCTTATTTGGACACTCCATATTTGATAATTTTCACCATCAAATATGGGCACCCAATTATTTGGGACATAGTTAAAGGATGTATTTGGATTAGTAGAGGCCATGGTATTTTTATGGAGTTGAAAGTTTGAAGATGGAGGATTTAAGAGTTGAGATATGAGTTATGTGGGGTTGAATTATTTGGATGTGAAGGAAAGGGAAGGCTTGGATTAAAAGTGGGCTCTGATACCACTGTTGGATTTTATGAAAGCTTGGTGGGATTATGGTAAAAATGATTTAATTTGATAAAAGATGTTTGATGGTTGAAAGCTTTATAGGAGAAGAGACTAATTGGGAGAATGAGAAGTGTCGTAATGCATTGCTCCAAGTGATCCTACAATGTGGTATTTATAGAGGGAGATTTCGCCTTACCCTTCAAAATTATCTAAGATATTTCTAATTTTAATTTAATTTTCTTTTTAAGTTTTTATCTAGATTTTTCTTATAGATTCTAGGGCCGAGGTAGATATTCTATTGTATAATTCTAGATATTTCTGCAATACACAATCTAGATAATTATCAAGACTTTTCTAGCTTATTTGACACTAAGATTTTTTAGATTATTTTATCATTTGTGAGATAATTTTGTGAAAAAATATAGGTTCTGTTCTGCATTTGTTGGTGCATATGAATATTTGGAACGTGTACTTCTTCTTATTGGACCCTGAACACTTTTCAAATAAAGTTAATGCAACTTGGATCGTTGTAGATTTCTTTCCATTTCCTTATTGTAGTTCGTCAAGGGTCACTGGAGGAAATTTTAGTTATGATAGCAATTCTCCATCAATGTTGTAGAATATTGAGCTTTTCCTTCAGGGGCTTTCCAAGACCGCAATATCCAGGTCCTTTGCAAAGTTACCTATCTGAATTGCAAAAGCAATGCCAAACTTTTAGAAAGCATGTTGAAGTTACTACTTAACTATACTTTGGACCGGACTGACTTTGACAATTTTATGTTGCTAAATATGGGATGGTGGAGGCGTGGAGCAAACATTTGAAGGGCATAAAACTTTGCAAGTATAGTTACATTAGCAGAGGCACAAAAGGATATGCACAAAAAGGAAAGGGGGGAAAAAGGCTATAGTAGGTTTGCATGAATGGTGCCGGGAAAAGAAAAATCATTCGCAGGGGAATAGTGCAAAGAAGAGTTTTCTTTTCCTTATGGTTATTAAGTCCATGATTTAGGGTTGTAGCTGCAGCCGTGCCTTTTTCCTATGCTTTTTGTCTTAGACCTGATGGATAGATTGTTAAGGCTTTTGTTCTTACTTCTTTGCCACATGGCCAGAGAAGACTTGGAAATCTGTGTTTTAACTGTAAACAAGTTACTAAACATGTGGTGTAGATAATATTAGCTTCATTTCCCAAAAACAGAAAAAAGAGAAATAAGGCTGTAGATAAACTATCAAGAATCAAGAATTAATAAACATAAGGAAGGCATGGTGGAGAAAATCCAATTTCTACACCGGAGGATTGAGTTCAAATCCCACTATAAGCATGGAGTTTCTTCCTCACTTAACCCCTTCCTGCCCTCCATGCCTTCTTCCACTATGGTGCCACCATATTTAGGTGGGTAACTTGCCTATTTTTTGCATGTGCTGTTTTTATCGTTTTCCTGTAGTCAATTTAATATTGAGAAGTGATCTCTTCTTGTCTTCCACTCTTCTCCGCAAAATAAGAAGTTCAGAGCTGCAGACTCTCTTCTCTGCCTGGCACTATACATGTCTGACACATATCGGACATTGACCCTTCTTGGACATTCTTGAACACTCTTAGACACATGCAAAATGAACAACAAAATGTTTTTTGTCCTTAAATATTTGTAAGATGGACATACAATAAGCAATTTTTTCATCAATCATGTTCACAAATGTAAAGAAAGGCAACCAACCAAGTTAATGTCTATTTTTCATCATGGCCATGAAATATGTCATATTTATTTTTTCCAGAACACGACGTTTAAACATGTTGGTGTCGGATCATCTCTGTGTGTTTGTATTGGTTCTGTGATTCTTAGCTTACAAACATTTTTTCTGTGTAAGCCCTGTTCCTTCTTGGCCCTCTCAAACAAAGTCCCAAATCATTGTGCTTGCCTGTAATGGATCTTGAGACTACTTTATGCTTTTATCGGACTAGGGCTTCGTATTTGTTTCATATTTCCACTGTTTTAGCATCTGGAGAGTCAGCTAAAGGAAGCAAGGTCAAAGCCTTCTGATTCTTCCATAAATTACAGTCCCAATGTTGCTTATTTAGGCTTGCTCCCCTTGGCTGGTCTACCTGGTTATCTATAACCTTCCTTTTTTTTTTTTTTAATGGTTGAGGGCTATCTATACCTTATTTTCGGATTTGTCTCTTTTTATTTATTTATTTTTTTGCATGTGAATTCAACGAGACACAGGGCACATTCTCAACTTTCAGTGAATTGTGGTCCCTTGTAAGGGGTTCTTGACACTTGATGCCCTACTACAAATGGAGTTTTTGTAGCTAGTAGCCTAGCACCTCTAATATCTTCGGAGTTCAAGCCCTGTAGCCGGCCTTTCTCAAAGTATGGTTTCTTTGGCTGATTTCCTTTCAAACTATTCCTGGACATGGTACTAAAGCAAACAACTCTAATTAGTTCGGACTTTGGAAAATCTCAGGCCAATGTGGAGGTGATCACAAATAGGGGTAGAATGTTTTTTAACATCAATTGATCACGACGTCTTGGTAGATAACTTTTCAGACTTGGATATTGGCTTTTCTGCGAACTAGAGGTTTGATTAACCTCCAGCACCCAAAACCAAATCCTGTTTCTGGAATCAAATGCCGTACTGTGTACTCTTGTTGAACATGATGTGTCTTCTAATGAGAGGACCGTAATCATAATCTAGAGCTGTAGACAATTCATGATGAAGCAGATTTGATGGTTTATATACCAGCAGAATGTCTTGGAAAGTTGTGACTAAGTTCAGACCAAATCTTTTTCAACCTTGATCATAATAGAATCACAAAGAACGATTAAATGTAACTTAGTGAGAGAGTTATTTGGTGGCTTATCATGTGTATCGCTGATGGTGATAAGTTTGGCAAATGACCTGTATTGTGTGATAGGATTTTGGCCTTTGAAATTTGGAGATCATCTGTACTGGGAAAGTGAAGTTGTAATATTTTTTATTTTTTTTTTGAGAGAATCTGACTGGTATAGTTTACTTAAATACAACTACGGCAAAAATGTTACAAAATTGGTCATAAGTGCTGCTAGAATCTAGAAAAATGTTTTTCACAGCCATTTAATGAGCAGTATGTTAGTTCCAGGTTTTTCACAAGGATTATACTTTCTGCAGACAAGGCAGATTGGTTTGATGGGAAGGAAACATGAATAAGCAAAAGTCGTATGTGATTGCCTGTACTGCTGTTCACTTGGAAGATTGGTTCAATGGATTTCTTGCCGCCTATGTTGACTGCTGTAAAATAAATATGTCGAAAATTTAGAAGGAAATTTAGATATGTGGAAGCCCCAATGTGCTTACTTGAAATGATTTGATGGAGCCTGCCTGTGACATTTGGCCAATGTGTCAAAGCTGATGACTTCATATTTTACATATCTTTAAATAACTATATAGTGAATGACCTGAAAACCATGTGTATATGCAGGCCACTCAGCATTGCCCTTGATTCATCACACTAGACAAACATTTTAATGGTGCATTATAGTGTACACATGATTGCGTGGTGCATCAATAAATGCATGGATTTCTCGTCTTATCACAGAAAGTCTGTATTATTCATAGCTATGACTATATCCCGAGGCTCTTCTGGATAAATGCAATAGCTCATAGTAATTGAAAAGAAATTTGAATATCTTGTGATAATTTCTTATGGCTTAAACCTGGTTATCTTTCTGCTGGTAGCATAGTCGTGGCAAGGGACTAGGAAATGAATCAGTCCTGATGATGATGGCTTTTGCTGTTGAGACTCTTGGTATCCATACATTTTGTGCCAAGATTGGGGAGTCAAATCAAGCATCGCTTGATATGTTTCGCAAATTGGTCTGCTTCTCCCTTCTTTTGCTTGCATATTGCTATACATGTACTTATTTTTGCCTAATTAGTCGAAGGTACAATGTATTATTTTGTATATACGATGATAGTCTTACTTGGTTAGTCATCTTATGTGATGCCAGGGTTTCAAGGAGGTCTCCTTCAGTGACATTTTCAAAGAGGTGAGCATTTAGGAAACACCATCTTTTGCATATGGTAGCTACAAAGTACAAACCATAGAATTTTTACCTCATTTATGCCGTCCAATTGGCAATTTAGGTATCTTATCTTAATCATCAATCACGTTCTTTCTTTCCGCACCTATTTATCGTCTGCTTATTTCTATGGTTATGTAGTGGACATTGGAGATGCCAGTAACAAAGTCCAAGCATGATGAGTTGCTGCATTGCGTTGGTAACATGATCACTCATTCCTAGCCTGCATCCATGGTTTGGCTTCATTGACCTCAGGGGATGAAGACTGCTAATTCATGTTAACCTCTTAACCTTTTTCTATGAAATGGGCTCTATAGCTCACTGAAAAAAGTTTGGAGATTAGTGGTTTCTTTTTCTGTGGAATGCAGATTTT
>NCQV01082569.1:20153-33477 GCA_002740545.1 Lophocereus schottii
CATCCGATTTTTCCATTGCATGTCCCAGTTCCAGTGGTGTTCAATCAGCGGCACCTAGCTTCCACCCTCAACATATTCCCAGCATTCCCCACGCCGGTTCTGTGACCTTTTTTAGCAGACTCGCTGACGAAAGTCAATCGTCCGGTCCGCGAAGCAGTAGACCGCAAGATATGTCAAGCTGTGATGACACAACCCATCCTTCAGCCTCAAACTTGGCGTTTTCCTAAGCCAAAAATCCCAGCGTTTCGGCCTCCCCGAAATAAATTCAGCGCGAGAAACGTCTGTGGGCTAGGGGACGAAGTAGGTATGACCTACTTCAGAAACCTCATCCAGAGCTTCAATCTGTCCTGCCCCACCAACTTCCTCAAATTAGTAGTTTCCTACGACTTTCCAGCGGGTCATCTACCTTGCATTCAGGTGTTGTTAATGCCTATAAAAAATCCTCTATCGACTTCTCCATCTCCATGGACAAACCTCCACTGGAATCCCATGGCCCAGCCGCTTCTAATGTACTCTCAGAGGGCGAGGGAGACTGCCCCTCGTCCCTCAAATCAAACACCCATGATTAATACTCCTCGACGTATACTGATTTGGAATATTCGAAGAAATTCCTCTATGAACTTCTTCTGTTTCCTACTGGATCTAATTCATAATCATCAACCCCTTATCTTGATCCTTCTTGAAGCCTCTATGCCAGGTGAGGTCGTTCGAAGAGGTAAGGATAGGTTTGGTTTTTTGAACTTTCAGTTTATATAACCAATGAATCGTCGTGGCGACATCTGGTATTTTTGGAAATATCCAGTTCAAACCATTGATTTTATATCTACAGAGCCTCTCTCTTCCATAGTCTAGTCATCATAATGCCAGATGAACCTAAAGTAGTCCTATCGGCCATTCATACACCTAGTTCTTCGACTGCTAGTCCACAGTTTTTGAATTGCCTTGTTCAGGACCCTCCCCCTTCTCATCACCCGTGGATGGTCCTAGGCGATTTGAATATAATTATGGATAAAATGAGGAGGTAGGCCTTTTCATCCTTCTCATTGTCGCTCTTTTCTGAATTTTCGTAATTCACTATCCCTAATTGATTTGGGCTTTTCTTGGAATGTGTTTACGTGGGATAATGGTCGAAGAGGCACCGTTCATATTCAGGAACATCTGGACCGTGTGCTAGCTAATCCCAGCTGGTTGCAAATTTACCTTCATACGCAGGTAACTCACTTACCTCGACTATTTCTGGTCCCTACCCTATATTGATTGACGTCACCCCCGATAAACCATGACTGATTCATCCATTCCGGGGCTTAGTTGCATGGACTAAACATGGGGATTTAGAGCGATCTTTTCACACCTGTTGGTAGCCTCACTAGACTTTTATTCAGAATCTTAATGTGTTTAGAGCTAGGGCCTTAAGTGGCAGAAGCTTGTTTTTAGAAATATTCATTCGAAAAAAACTGAAGAATTAGGGCCCGGTTAGATGGAATCCAGCGAGCATTGGCTTCTGGACCCAGCCCCCTTCTTGAAAACCTTGAACAAGAATTGGCCCGTTTATATAACAAACTCAATGAGATGGAAAAAACCTCTGCGCCCGACGTGGTAGGATTTGCAACGTTCTGTATAAGGATCTTAATACCTGATATTTCCACATGCTTGTTAAAATTCGAAAATCTAAACGAGTTACTAAAATGCTTAAGGATTATTTTGGAAATTGGATTTTTGGTCATCATGCTCTAGCTAACCTTGTGTCTACTTATTTTACTCAGTTCTTTACATCTAGTGGATCTTGTGATTTAGCTAGTATTGGGCCTCATCCATCGCTTAAATTCTTCACACACAAAACTCATTTGGATGCGCCTTTTTTGAGGCCGAAGTTAAGAAGGCCTTTTTTAGCATGCCTTCTTTTAAAGCCCCTAGCCCAAATGTTATAAAGGCCCATTTTCTGAAGTATGGTTGGGAGGAGATCAAGGTGTTTTTGCTAGATTTTGTTAATTATGTCCTTAATAATCTTCCTTGATGTTAATAATACCTTTCTATCTCTTATCCCCAAAAAAGAGGTAGTGGAACATGTTGTTGATTTTTGGCCGCTTAGTCTTTGTAACAACTTCTTATAAGTTTATTTCTAAATTAATTGTGAACCGGACCAAGCCTTTTTTACATGACTAAATGATTGCATTAGTCCTAGTCAATTAAGCTTTTTCCTGGTAGGAATATTATGGACAACATCGTATTGGTAAAAGAAATTGCCCACTCCATTGTCAAGAGTCACACTGAAATCAAACCAACGGCTATTAAGATTGATCTATCTAAAGCTTATGATAGCCTAGAATGGCCTTTCATCGAGGATATGCTAACCTTTTAATGGTTTTCTTTCTAAGATAAAATAGCTCACAATGAGTTGCATAACATCAACTACGATACAAGTCTTATGGAATGGACAACCTAGCCCTTGCTTCCAGCCTTCTAAACGTATTAGGCTAGGTGACCCATTATCCCAATATATTTTTGCATTATGTATGGAATGTCTTTCGTATCTTATTGAGTCAGAAGTCAATCAGAAGAATTGGATTCCTTTTAAATGTCGTCAATTTCAAGCCTCTCATTTATTTTATGCAGATGATGTGGTGTTATTTGGTGCGGCTACTCTTGATAATTTGGGTACCATGATTTCCACTCTTAAGCAATTTGGCAATGCTTCTTGCCTTCATATTAATATGTTAAAATCACGGCTTATTTTTCCCAAGACATTACATTATAGACTTCATCATATATTGTCCCATTCGGTTCATATCCTTGCTTCAACTTCGTTTGGAAAGCATTTTGGTGTTCCTCTTGTCGCCCATAAGCCTAAAACGACTTATTATTGATGACCTCTTAAGTAGATATACCAACTGCCTTGTTGGATGGCAAACCCAATTATAAATTTTACAGGGCGGGCCACGCTGATTAAGTTTGTTCTTACTTCTGTCCTAGTCTATGATATGCAAACCACCCATCTCCCTTCCAAAATTCTGAATGATATTTTGCAACTTATGAGGAGATTTTCTACGGAATAAAAAGGGGCAATCCAGATATCTAGCTCAGATTAATTGGAAAACTATTTGTTTGTCACTTTAGTGTGGGGATCAAGGTATCAGAAATTTGGCTCAATGGAAATAAGGCCTTCCTGGTCAAACTCCTGTGGGTGTGTTATCAAAAATGCAAACTTCGGTGGGTGAATTTAATTTGGGCTAAATATTTACATAACACGACTTTTGAAGAAGCAGAACCTAAGGCCCATCATTCTCCATTTTGGAAAATCCTATTAGGGTTAAAGGATATTTTGCTTGATAACTTGTGCATTAAGCTGGGTTATGGTCGGAGTACTTCCTTCTAGTATGACAAATGATTACCATCTGGGCCTCTGGCTACTCACATAGATACAGACCCACCTTCCAGTTGCTCCCACCCGCGGGTTAGTTTCTTCATCATTGAAGGAAGATGGGATATTGGAAAGCTTATCAACTGGGTGCCTTCGCATTTCATTGATAATATTGTTAAGTATCCCTTATCCCCTGATCCTCTGCAAAAGGACATGATAGTGTGGAATTCGTGTTCCTATTCTCCTTTTTCCATTTCTAGGGCATATGCAGCATTGAATGTTACACAGCCCCCTTTAGACTTGGTTGCTAAGAAAATCTGGTGCTTTAAACTTTGTTCTAAAATGAAATTTCATCTTGATGTCTTCATCATCAATCTCTTCATGTGGCATCTTCTATAGCTTGTTTTATCCCTAGCTACATGTGTCATATGTGGATATGATACTGAAGACCATATGCATCTGTTCCGCAACTGTCCTTTTGCAAGTATGACTTGGATGAAGTTTCTCCCTCAGTCCTCTCCACAGAACTATGAGCTTTTCTTCAGATTGAAGCGGAAAGAATGGATTCGTTTTAATCTTACTACCAGCTTCTCGCTATATTAGCCCATTAAATTTGCTGTTGTGATGAAACATTTGGGGTTGTAGGAATCGATGTGTATTTGATAAGGCTTGTCCATTCACTAAACTTGTTTGGAAATATATCTATTGGGATCTTACTGATATTTTTAAAATATAGGTCCATCTGTATACCACAGAATAGCGTATCATCTCTTGGAAACCTCCGAGAATGCCAGCCTATAAACTCAATATTGATGCATTCCAAAGTGAGGACCACATGTACGCGATTAGGGCTGGCATTATTCGAGATGCTAATTTCAAGTGATTTCTTGGGATTACTCGGAGGATTAGCTCCCCATGTTTGCTAGAAATCTAATTAGTTACACTTTGGGATGCTTTATTGCACTCTTGGGGCTACCAGATGAACTCCTTGGAGATTGATCTGTGTCGGGAAGTTATTGAGGAACTCCAAGCAGGACCTTTGACATGTCGATCGAACCTCTGTGGTGTTATCACTGAGGCATAGGAGTTGCTTCATCGAAATTGGCAAGTCATTCTCAATTATGCACAGCGCCCCGTTAACCTAGTTGCTACCGTCTTAGCATGTCTTTGCAAGGAACAACGTCAAGCTCTTGCCATTCATGCTAAGCCACTTGCTTTTCTCCTTCCTGCCTTGGAATTGGATCATGACACATTCTATTATGCCCAACCACTTGAAAATGATGAGCATGGAGATCCTGCTAATGTCGAAAGGGAACTACCCCTTGCTCCTTGATGCATAAAGGAACGATAGGAGAAGATGTTTATGTATGGTTACTGCTTATATCTATGTATGGAATGATGATGTCTCACACACCCTTTCTTGCTCACTTGGGTGTATGGACTTTGGGGCTTAGGTTGCTGCAATTTTGGGGTTTATTGGTGGTCCCTAGCCCTGTGTATGTTTTCTTCATGAATTAATTAAGGGTTTTTGGAATATAATAATCCCAACTTATGGGAGTGTGGAAGATAATAGGCTGAACTTAGAAAATTTTTGCCAGTGAGCTTTGCTTTGAAGGGATTTATTTTTGGTACACCACCATCGAGTCGGACTCGTCGAAAAGGTGACGTGGCGGTGGTTGATGCCTATGTGTAAATAAAAAGCGGAAAAAAAAAAATGGGAGTTTGACCTTGTATAATTAGTTGAGCGTTTAATTTTGGACACATCAGGCTCTCTCTTTTCTCATTCTCTCTCCTTCCTCAGTCTCCCTCCTCTCTCATTCTGTCCTCTTACGAAATCTCTCTCTTAGTCTCCATCCTCTTCAAAGCAAAAAATGTGATTTTGAAGAGAAAGAAGAAAACGAAAGGCAAAAGTCGAGATCCATTCCAAGAGGTGAACATGTCTGGTAGAACAAGCATTGCTGGGTCGTCGAATTCTAGGAAGACATCAAATTCAAGTAGCTAGAGCTCGATTCTAGGCATGGTGAAGTATTTTCATGACTTACCTGCTATATATCAAACATGTAGAAGACCCCCAAATAGGAGGAGAAAGTTTTTTGGGTGTCAATTGTGGAAGGTAAGTGAAAGCAAAATGGGGTTATATTAGTGGAATGAATAAAATTAGGTTTTAATGATTGGGTGCAATCTGCAATTGATGTGTTACTTTTGTGTGTTTGTAGGTTAATGAAGATTGTGGTTTTTTCAAATGGATGAGGAGAATGCAATGACTGCTGATGATCTGCAAATGTTAAAAGAAAAGAATGCAAAATTGAGAAGCAAGATTGTTAAGGAGAAAGAGAAAAGGAGAAGAGTTGAACAAGAAATGAAGGCAGTGAACGAGGAACTCATGGCACCAAAGCTTACAGCTACAAACAAGTGGGGGTGGCACAAAATGTGGATGTATCTAACAATTTTCTTACTTGTGGTAGTTCTGGTCAGGGAAAATTGATGGTATGGTGTGGGCATATGTAAGGAGTTGGTGTTCAAGCTTTGTAGCTATTTATTGGGGTCGATGAATATGGTTTGGTAGCTATACTTTATATTGAATGAATGAAAAGAATGAAAGTGGTGAAATATTTTGCTCCAAAAGCATGTTAGTCAAAATAGTCATTATAATATTATGCTTGATAGCAACTAATGAAATGATCCAAAATAGTCATTGCTTTTCGTATATGTTGACAAAATCAGTAAAAAAGGTTTACAGGTCACATTAAGCCTCAAGCATACACATCTAAAATCCAAATTACATAGGATTAACACACAATATAGAACACCATATCTAAATTTGACTGTTTTAAATGTGACACTTAAAGGCTGTAGGGAAGTTGAAATCTTGTCTATGGAGGGCTAACAAAAGGCTGTGTGCTGCTGGCAGCTACTGATGCTTGACTAGAAATGAAAGATTGGCCTTGGTCTGTCATGGACTGTGGTCCAGATGAGGCTGATCTCCCTTTACCTCTCTTGCCTCTACTTCCTCCTCTATCTCTAATAGCTGCTCCTTGCTCCCTTGGCTTACTGAGAAGCTCATGTTGTTTCCTTAGTCTGCCCCGTTGCCTATTCTGTGGAGGTGGGTTGCCATGAGTAGACTCTGCTAGTTGAGGACATCCCTTCTTGTTATGATCAGCACTCTTGCAGTTAGTGCACACCATCTGCCTTCCATGTCTTGTCAACCTGCCTACCTTTTTTGGATCTTCATGTGAATCTTTCATTCTATTTCTCTTTGGTCTACCAGGCCCTACCTTAAGTGGTGGAGGTTGCAGTGGCATGTCCTTCTCAGGCCAATGTCTCTCTCCAGCATAAGGAGATATTGAACCTTCATAGGTTACTATATACTTCTCCTTCTTAAAATAAGAATGCGTATAACCTTCTGGACCTTACGTCATCCATGTTGCACATGCAATGCATGACAATAAGGTATTTCTGTCAGACTCCATTTTCTGCATGTGCATTTACCTTGGTTGAGATCTACCACAAGGCTGTCTAACCTATGCTTGACCTGGAATACTTTATTGCCAGCTGGAACAGGGAAACAATTTCTTATTTCTTCTTTTCCTTCTCCAGCTTACTCCTTATTCTAGGGCAAATGTCATCTTTAGAAGCTTCTATAATGGACCTTTTCACCACAATCCTCTCTATCAAAGCCATTCTAATATCCTCTAATATGTTGATCAAATATTTGGTTCTTGTATGGACAACATAGGCATTGAAAGTCTCAGCCATCTTGTTGACAATAACATCAAATTTTGAATCCTCTTTCATGAAGGTCCTACAGAATAGTCTTGGGTTTTGAAACTTAAAATCTTCTGCTGCCTTAGGGGAGGTTTCTCTGAGTGCCTTAATTGCATCTTTCAAATCAGTTTGGTTGTATGCCTTTGCTGCATTCCAAAATAAAAGTTTCAATTCTTCACCCTTGTGAGTCTTCTTCCAATTTGCATATATATGTCGAGCATAGTGTCTGTGCTCACAATTGTGGAATACAACTGCCACAGCATGAAAAATTTCCTATATTTTAAAAACAAAATGCAAGGTCAGTCATATGTTTGGCACTCCTACCCAAAAAGAGTTTACAGTAGAACAAAATCACCTTGTGTTCATCAGATATGAAATTCCAACCAAAACCATTTGTGCCTCCAAGGCATTCCCTCAAATGCTGAGGAAACCATTCCCAAGAGTCATTGTTTTCATCTTCAACAACAGCCCATGCAATTAGAAACATTTGATTGTTTCCATCCATGCCAATTGCAGCTAGTAGACAACCTTCCAAAAATGTCTTCATAAAGCTACCATCAATGCATATCATAGGCCTGCACCTTGAAAATAGGCCCTTCATGAACCCCTTAAAGCTGACAAACATCCTTTGGAAAACAGGGATGCCCTTGACAATTTTAGGACAAGTTTCAATAATGAATGAGCTACCTGGGTTTGAGCTCTTCAACTCCTTAATGTGCCTTCCCAGCTTTGAATAATGGTCAAACATTGAGCCATGCAACATTCCATAAGCTGCTTGTTTTGCTTTATAAGCAGTCCACTTGTTTATAACAACCCCATGGTCCTTATTAACTGCATTCACCCACTCTTTGGCAGGCCATATTGGATTTTTTTTGAACCTACGCAAGTATGGGATGCAAGCCATGTATATTTCAATTGTCTATTCTTCACCATGTTCCTTGAACAAATATGTTGGTTGTATACTATTCTAACAACCCATGTAGCTTTGGATTTATCCCATGATGCATACACTTTGAATTTGCAGCTCTGTTTGCAAACTGCACCTACCCTTCTTCTTCTTGAGTTAGAGATGCCTATTTTTAAGTCATACCCCTATGTTATTGCAAACCTTGATATTGCATCCTTGAACCCCTGAACTGTTCTAAAAGTCATTCCAACTTGCCATTTCAATTTCTTGAAATCAATGTGCTCATCCACTTTAATAGGTTTCTCCTTTTTCCTTAACAGCCTAGGAACATCCCCATCAGTCTCTTCATCAGTATCCATTTCATCTTAAGAAGTTTCATAATCACTATGAAAGCTTGAACCTAATTGTGTTTGTTCAATGCCACTAGTACTAGACTTATCTGCAATCATATCTTGCTTGCCCACCTGTTGAGCATTATCAATCTTTCCAGAACCCTTTTCCTGTACTCACCAACCTTAGCCCTGGCAGCTGCCCACTCCTCATCACTTGTCTCTAAGTCCTCAACATCAGCCTCTCATTCATCTTCAATATCAATATCCTAATCATGCTTATCACCATCATTCTCACACCTATCATCATCAACACCACCACCCACATTTATTTTTCCTTTGCCTCTTACTCTTGAAATGCTACCAGCAATGTCCTCAAAGGCCTCTAAGTCAACCTCAGTTTCAGGAACATATTCACTATCATCAGACTCTTTATTGAGTGACTCACCCTCAATCAATTTATCCCATGGAATAGATAACTCAGGTTTAGGGTCTTCCCAATATACATGCTCATTATTCACATTGAAATTATGGGTTGTGTCATGTGAATGAGCCTTTTGAGTTGTGCTAGTAGGGGATAGGATACTGGTAGCAGTAGATGTTGGGTTGGGGTTGCTGTTTGGTCTTGCTGAACTCATTCTTCAATTGGGCCTTTCTTATGAACCTTTTGCTTTTTCTTACTAAAAGGCGATTTAGTTGGAGTGTGCTTCACTCTAGTGCCCCTTGAATTTTGAAAACCAAATGTGCTTGTTGACCTATCAAGCCCCCCGTTTTGATCACATTCTTAACCATCGTTGAAACTGCTGCTCATTGGGTCCACATTGGACTGTTGTGTGGCCGTAGGAGGGCAAGGTAAAGTAGGCATCTCAGGGACCACTTCCTTTGGAACATCCACCATATGGACTAAATACACAACCAATCTTTTATTAACAGCAGCAATAGTAGCAATATCTAATAATTCAAAATCATTATGACAAGTCCTCAACCGCTCTCTCAAACTCATTCCAGGTATTAGATAATAAAATTCCTCCACATTGGTAAACCTAATATCTTTAGCAAATCCAATTATCTTAAACCTAGATAACCTATCTATGTCGACAGGCTCAATCTCAGACACTCCACCTCCAACATATTCCACCTTACCACCATCCACAAATTTTCTCCCATAATGAATATCTACAACTATGTCATCAACACTCATTTTCGTCAATTACACTGTTTACAAGACAAATAAAACATAAAAACATACATGCATCAGGTCGACATTTACAACAGTAATCATCTTACACACCCTTATCCCCTGATCAACCCAACAATAAACAATAACAAAAACAAAGTGTCCTTTAAACCCTTCAATTAATCACAATTAAGTAAAAAAAAGCTTACCTTTACACGCTTTAGTCCAACAAATGGGGCTGTGCTTTTCCACCTTGTCCCCCTATTTCCTTGTCGATTTTGCCAACAACCACCTTCCACTTCCACTTTAGCAGCAACAGAGGATGAAAACACACTTAATTTTGCTCCCAATTCGCAGCACTCCAACTTTAGGGTTTCCAGTTTTTTGATTAATTTCGAAATTTATGAGAGAGAGAGAGAAATTTACTTTTTGCAGGTTTTAGTTACGTTAAATGGGAAGTTTAATTTCAAGAGGAGGGAGACTGAGGAAGGAGAGAGAATGAGGAAAGAGAGAGCCTGATGTGTCCAAAATTAAATGGTCAACTAATTACATAAGGTCAAACTCCCATTTTTCTTTTTTTTGTTCACTTTTTATTTACGCATAGGCATCAACCACCGCCACGTCACCTTTCCGACAAGTCCGGCTCGGTGGTGGTATACCAAAAATAAATCCATTCAAAGTAAAGTTCACTGGCAAGAATTTTCTAAATTCAGCTTATTATTTTCCACACCCCCATAAGTTGGAATTATTATATTCTAAAAACCCATTAATTAATTATCCTTCTCTTCCCCCCTCCGCCCCCAAAAAACTTGGAAACTTCCTTATAGCCATGTTTGGTAATCAATTGTTAGCTATTAGTTGATTGTATTAATTATTTTGAATTCATATATTACATTAGTTGTTTTTGAGAAAAGTATTTGGTGAAAGTACCTATTTCTAACAAGGTTGTTTGGTAAAGTTTCACTTTTACGCATAACATAATTTTATTACTTTTTTACCAGTGCAATTGTGTTTGTTGCATATTTATTTTTTTTTTCAATATGAATTATAAATTATAAATTATGAATTATGTGATATATAAAATTACATTTATACCTTCACTCAAATTTGGTATTTATTATCACAATATTTTTGTTAAAAAACTTAATTTTTAAAATAATAATGGAAAATTATGTGACATAAGAATATTTATGCATTATTTAAGTGTACTTAAGGTAATTGTCAACTTAAAGAACACCTTAAAATTAAAGTCATTTCATGGAAAAATGAGACATTTGATCACTATCTCTAATTTTCAAAGTAGGTGAAGAAATCCTTAATCCCCTTGTTTGCTTCGACGTAACAGTGTATATTTATAATCTAAAGTAAACTTTTAGGTCTTAGATGACAGCTTTAATGGCTTAAAAATGGAAAATATCACTTATTTCAACCCAAACCACAAAAAAACTACTGAAGGAGAAGAATGAGGGCGAAAATAATAAAGGGTTCTTACAAAAACAATAAATATAGTAAAAAAATAACTGTCTTGAATTGGATGTAATTTTGTCCAAAATTATAGGGCGATGTGAAAATTGTAATGATCAAAAGTTAAAAAACTGATTTGAAAAACTCATTCAAAGAGCTTTTTACAAATTAGCTTTTTGATTACAAAAAGCTAAATAGCTAATATAAAAACTATTTTACCAAATAGCTTAAAGAGCTTTTTAACCAAGATTAAACATATTAACATAAAAAACTCTTTCTAAGGCAAAAAAACTCTTCACCAAACATGCCTTGTACCTTTACAGAATTCAAATTTAATGGTTTTACATTTAGGTAGTGTTTGGTAGCAATAAAAATAGTTTTCTCGAAAAATCATTTTCTATGGAAAATGGTTTTTCAAGGAAAATGATTTTTATGTCACATTTTCCGTTGTTTGGTACAAGATAATTCATTTTTCATGAAAAAGAGAAAAATGTCAACTAAATTGTTTAAATGACAAAAAATATTGACTGAATGATTATAGTTGAGATAGATGTTGGCCAAATGAAGGAATTTTGAGTTTAAAATTCATATTTGTGTTTCTTCAATACTTTGTCTTGGATAATCAAATTTCGATATAAGCCGTTGAATTTTATTGAGCGACGAAAAATATCAATTAAATTATTCAAGTGGCGAAACATGTCGATTGAATTGTCGTGCCGGAGAAAAATGTTGACCAAGTGAAGAAGTGTCATGCTTAAAATCTGGATTTGAACTTATTTTAATCTTTCTTATCTGATGATTAAGTTTCGATCCAAACTATTGAAATTATTCTACTGGTGAAAAATATTGACTGTACTATTTAAGAGACGAAAAATATCAATTGAATTGTCATTGTAGAAAAAAGTGTTGACCAAATGAAAGAATATTAAGCTCAAAATATGAATTTGAGCCTATTTTAATATTTTCTATATGATTATCAAGTTTCGATCCAAACCGTTGAAATTGTTTCAGTAGCAAGTTGGCTGAATTGTTTTAGTGGTGAAAAAGGTCGATTAAATTATTGTGGTGGAGATAAATATCGATTAAATCAAAGAAATTTGAGCTGAAAATTTATATTTGAGCTTATTTTAATCTTTGCTATCGGATAGTTAACTTTTGATCCAAACTGTTAAAATTGAATTTTGAACCTAAATTTCAGCTGATCATATCATCAAAGAGTTGAAGAAAGAAAATTAATTTTCTCTCTTCTCAGAAAGGAAATTATTTTCATTCATTGGAGGAGAATCATTTTTCTTGGAAAATAATTTTCATCCTTTATTGCGCTAAACTACAGAAAACTAGCAAACAATTTTTCGGAAAGCTTATTTTCTCCCTAATTAATGTTAAGAGAACCGACACGGTGATTGGACAGCTTAATCAAGTGGGTCAATGGGTTAACCAGTCGGACAGTTTGGATTGGGTCAGACTGGTTGGCCCGGTTTATTGTCAAACCGGGTTAGACCGACATGACTCAGTATAACTCGAAAAAAATTCTATAATATATAAGCTATAGTAATTTTTTCAAATTTTTCAATAAACATATGCAACATATTAAATTACTAAAAAGCTCTTACATAAAATTGTATTATATGTTACAATTCAACGTATTAGTTAAAACAAAATATTAATTTGAACTTTACAAAAGTATTTGTTGTTTTGGGCCATGGAAACAAATTAAATGGAAGGAGTTGAGCTGTTTGGACTTTGGGTCATCAACACATGGGCCATTTATTATTTGTTTATTATTATTTTTTTTTTTTTTTTGGATGAGGTTAGCACACGGATTTAAATACTCCCAACTTCCAACAAAACCCTAGACCATCTAAATTGCTTAGCTGCTGCCTGCTGCCAACATTCCTCTCAGTCTGTCCTAATCTCTCGCTCTCTCTCTCTCTTTCCGTCTATGCCTTTTCCTATCACTTTGAATTTTTAGATTCAATTTTCAAATTCTGCAAGAGATAAACACAAAATAAACTCAAGGAAAGTTGCAATGTGATGCTGTGGCTGCAATGCTGTGAACATTGAATTTGAAAAATTTATTTATGGAAGTCCCGGTCTGACCGTGGCTCGATCGGTTCGACCGTTGACCGAGTCAGCTGGGTTTGACAGGGTTTTTTCGGTTCACTTGCTCAAGCAAGTCATAATCTTTTCCGGCCCAATAAGTTCACTGGTTCCCGATCCAACTGGTTCGACCAATTGGTCCGATCTGGTTCTTTTAACGCTGCACCTAATCAAACACTGCCTTAGTTAGGTTTTCTTTTTCTACGTCATCCTAGGATGGTTTT
>NCQV01082576.1:1850-14660 GCA_002740545.1 Lophocereus schottii
ATTCCCTATAGTAATTCCATCTCATACTGATTCAACCCAAAGATATACCAAGTTACAAATGGCATTCCTATAATAGGTTTTAAACATCAATTTACTCAATATCATGTATGTTAATAGATCTCAATGAAACTCTCAAATTTTGAAGCAAAACGGACAATGTTTCGCCTAAAAATTGGCTAAAACCGAAGCTTAAGACCTTACAACATGTACTTATCATGAAAAATCACACTTTAATGGTTCAACGGCCACACGCCGAAGTTCATAACTCAACAGGTCACACACCCGGAGTGCACAATTGCAAAAATTTAAATTAATGAGAGAAATGAAATATAGAACACAAATCCCAGATAAATGAGAGCATGCCTAATTAATAGGTGACCGAAATGGTTCCACACTTCACTTTGCTAATGCTGTAATCTCAGGATATTATCAAATGATTCAGTTACCCAAATGAAAATAGCTCCTCCATATATTCCCATGCATATGAACTTATAGTCAATAACTCATTTAACTGGTCCAATATAACTTATACACACTTTGATAGCTAACTCATAAACACATGATAGCTTACAATGGCCCTTAAAGCCTGGCTCTGATACCAAATTTGTAACGCCCCTAGAATACTAATGACATATTTTATGGAAAACTATAGCAAAAGACTTATGATAGAAGGCACTACCGCCATTGTAATAACCCGACCCTAACTCATATTTATTTATTTAAATCATATTTATTTCTTTAATTAATCATGTTTCTTCATTTATGTTATCATGTTTATGGATTTAATCACTGATGGTTAATTGCTTAACCAAATCATGTTTATTAATTCAATTGCACTTAATTTATATATTTATCGAATTACCTTATGTCATTTAAATTTTTTACTTTCATTTATCGTATTTAATCATCCTGGTTGGAGGATATTTCATTTGAGCTCCATTTTGCAATTTAAGTTTCATTGATTGTTAATTCAAGTTTTGTTGATTAATTAAATGTTAGGTGAATCGGTAGTAGGCCTCCATAATTATGATTTATTATTATTATTATTATTATTATTATTATTATTATTATTATTATTATTATTGTTGTTATTATTTTTATAATATTACAAAAAATTAATTTTGAGTTACGCAAAAACGTTATCGTTACGAAGTGTTTTATTCCCGAATCCAATTTTTTTTGTCCAATTTGAAGCCCAAAAAGTTTACCTATTAACCTAACTAATTACCATAATTATGTTTAACTATGGTTAGCTAAATAGTAAATTTTCTACATAAAATCTCAGCTAAGAGTTAGATTAGTCAAAACAAACACAAATCAACCCAAAAACTCCATTCTCTCTCCTCTCTTTCTCCCCCATTGCAGCAACTCCAGCCATTGTTCTGGCTTATTTCCGACCACTTTTTCGGCCAACTCCAATGATCTCCGACCCCTCCCGGCATCCTAATACCTCAAGCTACCATCTTGCATCATCAAAACCACTAAACCTCATCTCCATCTCTATTTATTTTCAATCACAGTGAGTAATCTTGAAACTTTATCTTACTGGTTTTGATTTTTATTTTAGTTTTAGTTCTTCTTTTGATGTTTGTGATCATTGATCATGATACTTTGATAAGAAATAAGAGTTATTTTGTTGTTGACCATGGTGAAGTTGAGCTTGAATCATGCTAGCGTTTAGGCATGATCATGTTCATGCAAGCTTAAGTTAAAACCATGTTTATGGATTGATTTGTATTTCATTTTATAATATTTAATTTTATTGATGATTATGATGATTTTTTGGTGATTTGGAATGATTTCAAGTGAGGAGTTGTATGAAAAAGAGAGGGAAAAGTCAAAACAGCGAGGCTGAAAATTTCAGTAAAATGTAAAAGAGTTTATGATTAAACTGGTAATGCTTGGCCTATTGAAAAATTATGATTTTTGGTGGGTCAATAGTTCAGTGTGTTATCTTTCAAATTCCTCTTGAATTGCCTTAATTCGAGGTCTGTGAAAAAGGTTATGGTCGTTTTACCGAAACTGCGCAGAACGGACTAAAAACTGACACACTTGTATTTTAGGCCCATTTTGGGAATCCTGTTGTAGGAATCATATTTTGTGTTGTACATGAATGTTTTTGGGACTTCTTAAACTTTTTATATTGGGGTCTTAGGCCTTCATTTGAGGTCCAAAATGAAAGTTATGAATTTTTGAAGTGAGCTGACCTGCTTTGGGGTAAATTAGACCGTTATTACAATTTCTATGCAGTGTATACTTGGAGGAAAATTTTGAAAATTGTACTATGGATTGTCCATATCATTTTTGAATTTCTTATAATATTTCATGAATTTTGGTTGAGTATTTTGAGTTTGGTGATTTTTGGAAGTATTTTGAGTAATTGTGTAAAGAGTAATAACAAAGATTAAGTGAGATTGATCATGCACTCTTTTTGTGTATTTTAGACAATGCAAGGTTATTTAAGGGGAGGGGGAATGAATATTTATGGACTTTCATGGAGCTTTTAGGTTGATTAAGGAGAAAGAAGAAGATATATATACAATTTGTGAGCGTGTTTATGAGCTTTGAGTTAATTATGGATTTTACAAAGAAAATACCAAGCTTAGTGAGCTTAATAGCTTCTATTGAGGTCAATGACTCATTTGGGATGGAATTCTATACCTAATGGATTTATGAATGAAATATGAGAAGTGGAGAGAGTTGTGACTCAGAAATCATATTTATCAGATGAAGTTACTGCAGTTTATGCTATTTTGAGCCAAGATATATCTCTCTTGGCCTCAAACCTTTATTACTTATTCAATTCAGAATGTATCAAGTGTATTTATCAAGCCAATCTAGTGTACTCACTGTTATCTTGAACCAAGCTATATATCAGCAAGCCTTAAATCCGTATCAGCAACCTATCTCAGAAAAGGCCATAACCACTCACTCATTTGTCACCATCAAGGCCTTTTTCTTTGTAATCTCATTTATCTCACTATTGTCTATTTTACTTTCACTTACTTTATATCAAATTTTTAATTACTTTCACCAATTCAATTTTGAAGTTATATTGAAATACTCAAGTTATGTATACCATTTAATTACTCAATTTCTGTGACACATACTTTTACTTACTTAATTATGTGAGTAAAAATCATTTATTGACTACATATACTTACCATGACATTTATGAAATAGAGTCAAGGCCTAGTTATCATTGCGCGTTATGCATAAGTGTTATCAAATCAGAACATATTTTTCAAGTCAGATGATATTTATGAAACAGCTGACTTTTATTATGTCAAATGACATTTTTAAAGACTCAAGGTACGTCCATTGCCTGTATCTTCAGAAAGCAAATCATATTTATAAAGTTACAAATCTTAATGAGATTATCAATGAATCAGTTTATACAGTGATTTGCCACCTAACTTGTGGCCCCGTCAATTATCATCTATAGGGCATTAGCCCGTCATTTACCCGCTCGACTTCAGGCCAACTATTGATCAAATTGGCAGGTGTACACCTATGTACAGATCATATCATTGCAAGGGATTCACGTCCAGATAATAATGAGCAGTTCAATTTCATATTAGTTTCATTTTCATTATTATTGCGACCTAAATGAATTGCAAAGGCGGGTACCCACTAACGATGCTTCTACACTCATTTTACAATATAGGAATGCATGTACTGAGTTTTTGCTCACATTTTCGAATTGTTTTCATGTTTTCCATTTTAGGTGATGAAGCATCACATGTTTCTCCTTTTAGCAAGCCGTTTTAGAAGTTTTCAGATGCTCACAGTGTATTCAGCATAATATGAACACTGGAATCGACCTCAGGGTCAAATTGGGTCTATGTTCAATATACTTATTTAGTATGGAGTGCGAGTTAGCTCATATGGTATGACTAAATTGATGGTATTAAAGTTGAACTATTATGTATTTTGGTATTGAAGTGTTTTAGTTTAATAGATTTTGTGTTTGTGAGCAAGAGTTACAAGATTAAATGGTTTCACGACGGTAGCGCCTTCCGCTACAATTTTTCGTAAATCATGTCATTAGCATTTTGAAGGGCGTTACAGCCGTCTTGATGAGGACAAGGCTCATTGAAGCCATTTAATCTTGCAATTCATGTTCAAATCACAATATCTATTAAACTGAAACACTCCAAGGCCAAAGTTCATAATTGTTCAACTTCAATACAATCGACTTAATCATACCATGTGCTAACTCGTCCTCCATACTGCACAAGTATATTGAGTATAGACCCAACTTGACTCTAAGGTCAATCCCAACATTCATGTATGCTGAATCCACTATGAGCATATGATGACTTCCAAAAGGGCTTGCTAAATAGAGAAATAGGTGATACTTCATCATCTAAAATGGAAAACATGAAAGCAATTCGAAAATGTAAGCTAAAAACTCAGTACATGCATTCCTATATTGTAAAATGAGCATAGAAGCACTATTGATAGGTACCCGCCTTTGCAATTCATTTAGTTCGCACTAACAATGAAAATGAAAGTAATATGAAACTGAAGTGCTCGTTATTATATGGATGTGAACCCCTTGTAATGATATGATCTATACATAGGTGTACACCTGTCAATCCGATCAAGAGTTGGCCTGAAGTTGCACTGGTAAATGATGGGCTGACGCCCTATAGATGATAACTGATGGGTCACAAGTTAAATGGCAAATCACTGTATAAACTGATTCATTGATAAACTCATTAAGAGCTGTGACTTGATAAAGATGGCCTGCTTTCTAAAGATACAGGGAACGGATGTATCTTAAGTCTTTAAAAATATCTCATGACTTGATAAATATATTCTAACTTGATAACACTTATGCATAACGGGAAACGATAATTAGGCCTCGACTCTGTTTTATAAATGCCATTGTAGGTATGTGTAGTTAGTAAATGATCCTTACCCACATAATTGAGTAAGTAAGAGTATGTGTAATAGAAATTGAGTAATGAAATGGTATACATAACTTGGGTATTTCAATATAACTTCAAAACTAAATTAATGAATGTAATTAAATTTGATATAAAGTAAATGAAAGTAAAATTGACTACAATGAAATAAATGAGATTACAAGGGAAAAGGTCTTGATGGTGACAAATGGGAGATTGGTTTTGGTCTTTTTTAAAAGAGTTTGCTGATGTGGGTTTAAGACTTGCTGATGTATAGCTTCGTTCACGATGGTATTGAGTACACTAGATTGGCTTGGTAATTACATTTGATACAATCTGAATTGAGTAAGTAATAAAGATTTGAGACCAAGAGAGATATATCTTGGTTCAAATCAAAATAGCATAAATTGCAGTAACTTGATCTGATAAATATGATTTCTTAGTTAAAAATTCTCTCCACTTCACATATTCCATTCACAAGTCTATTAAAATATAGGTTTTCACCCCAAATACATTATTAATCCCAATGCAAGCTATTAAACTCCGTAAACTTGGTACTTTCTTTGTAATATCCATAAGTGATTCAAATTTCATAATTAAGCTCCCAAAATGCATGTTTTTTTTTTTCTTTTCTCTCATAAATCAAGCTGAAAATTGGAGTAAAATCCATGAATATTCATTTCCTCCTTAAATGACCTTACTTGGCCCAAAATGCACAAAATGAGTGTGTGATCAATGTCACTCAATCTTTATTATTGCTCTTTACATAATTACTCAAAATGCTTCCAAAAATCACCAAACTCAGAATATTCAACCAAAATTCATGAAATCTTATGGGAAATTTGAAAATAATATGGGCAATGTACAATTAATGTTTCAAAATTTTCCTCCAAGTATACGCTCCTTAAAAATTGCAATAATAGTCCAATTTGCACCTAAGTAGGTCAGTTCACTTCGAAAATTCATAACTTTCAACCTTGACTTCAAATAGAGACTTAAAACCCTAATATGGAAAGGATAAGAAGTCTTAAAAAACTTTCATTTACAAATAAAATATGATTCCCACAATAGGGTTTCCAAAATGGGGCTAGAAAACAAGTGTGTCAGTTTTGGTTGAACCTGCGCAATTCTAGGAAAATAGCCACAACGTCTTCCATAGGACTCGGATTAAGGCACTTCAAGAGGCATTTGAAAGCTAATGCACTAGCCTGTCTATCGACCAAATATCATAATTTTTCAAAAGGCTAATTATTACCAGTTTAATCTCAATGTCACTCCTATTTTTTGCCATTTTCAGCCCTCACTATTTTTGCTTTCTCCTCTTTTTTTCACGTAAACCCTCACTTGAAATCATTTCAAATCACCAAAAAAGTCATCAGAATCATCAATAAGACTAAATATTACAAAATTATATACAAAACAATAGAAATCCATCACTTGACTTAAGCTAACTTGATCATGACAAAATCCTAACCTTAACGTGCTTCAAGCTCAACTCCAGCATGATCAATATCCCCCAAATCAATAAAATTTGCATGATAGCATCTAGTTTGATCTCAAGAGCATGAATCATAACAAAACAATCACAAAACCAAAAATACATCAAGATCAAGCAAGGGTTTAGTCACTTTCATGCTTGAAGAGCAAGAGATGTATGTGGTGTGAGGTATGGGGGATGGCTGGTGGTGGTTGTGGTGGTCGGAGGCAAACCCTGGCTCGCCAGATAACACTAGGAGATGGTAGCACAGATTGGGTGGGGAAGGGGGCGATGGGGTAGAGGGAGAAATGGGAGAGAGAGATGTGTGAGTGATTTTTTACTTGGCTAAGAATGAAAGAAGCATTACTTAGCTAATTTTATCCATCAAAAAGTGGCTTTTTGTTAACCATGGTTAGATTTAAATCATGGAAATTAGTTAGGTTAGTCAAGCAAGCTTGTTGAATTATGATTGGCTTGTACAATTTGGGGCCCGGGAAGGGAACTAAACCATATGCGATTAAATTTTCGTAACTCGAAATTAAATTTTTGCGAGGTTATAAATAATAGTATTAACAATAATAGTAATAATAATAATAATAATAATAATAATAACAACAACAAAAATAATAAATTCTTAAATTATAATTATCGAGGCCTACTACCGATTCACCTGAAATTTTACGATAACTGAAACCGGAAATGCAAAGTAGGACCAAAAAATTTGCTAAATAAATAAATTAGGTGTATTTAAATTAATAAACATGATTTAGTTAAATAAATAAAGATGAAAATAAAGATGATTTAAATAAATATGGGTTAGGGTTGGGATATTACATTGAGTCTTTACCATCTCTAGGTATTCCCTATCCCTCTGCATTCATGATGGGTAAAACATATGCATCTGATAAAGGTTATAGAGGAATCCTTAAACAACGAATGCATGATAAAGAATAGCTAGTTAGATATCATTATGGCAGTTGGCTCGGTCCACAACAAAATTATTCTACTATGAAAAGAGAAATTTTATTTGTTGTTCTTCCTATTTCCAAATTCCAAGATGACCTATTTTACAAGAAATTCCTTCTTAGAATTGATTACAAATCAGCTACAGCTGTTTTACAAAAGGATGTTAAGAAATTAGTTTCAAAATAAATTTTTGCCCGATGGCAAGCTATTTTGCAAAAAGATGTTAAGAATTTAGTTTCAAAACAATTCCTTACTAGATTTCCTTACAAGAATATCTTTGCAAGAAAGGGATGACAAAATTACTTAGTCTGCTGGTTTCACGATGACCAAAAAGGACAAAGGCAAAGGTATACAAAATGCCGAAGACTAAAAAAATCGTTCCTGCAAAAATCACCTTTTTACCATTGACAGATTTCCCTTCATTATCTTATAAAATTGCTGTCATAAATTCTCCTATAAAAAATTCATGTGACAATAACTTCGCCCGTTATACTAAACACCTTTTTCTTACTAGCTACAAAATTGCCCCTAAAAATCTTCTTATTCGAGATATAGTCCAAAGAAACTTTGGTGGCCCTCCTTGTGGCCATCCACAAAAAACTAAATAATTTTATGAACTCATTCTCATTAACACTAAGTCTATTGATGTTACTCATACCATAGATAACGCTAATCCTTCTTACACTCTGTACTGAATATGTATCATAAAAAATGTTATGAATTTCCATTAATGGAAAGATCTTTTTCAAGCTAGAGAATTCTCTGTACCATTTGAACCAGCAACCTACAGTTATATTGACTACCGCATGCTCTGGTTTAGACCTTTCTTCTATAAGCCAGAAATTCATTCATGGTTTTCTAACTTTGATGATAAAGCGCCATTCGCATTTCCCATTTGGTTCTATCATTGGTAGACCATGTTCGGTTGTTCTCCTTCCGTCCTACCCTGTGAAGCCAAGGATGGATGTGATTTTTGGATCACATATACCCCAGATTTTAGGTCTTAAACAAAATAAGGATGATTTATTCATCCTTTAAACACCAAAATGAAATTACCTAATTGATTTGTTTCTTTTAAATCAAGGGGCATAGAGGGATATGCATCATTCTCCCCTTGTTAATAAAGATTTGACCTCAAATCTGGTTAGGTAATTACCTTCTTACTTCAATTTTATCTGGAATAGAATCAGCCAATCAAACAAGTCTCCTTTGAACTTAGGGACTCTTTCCTTCTCATTCCCATTGCTGATTTGAGTGTTGGTCATAGGGGACTTCTTGAAGATGCTTTGAACCACTTTCTCATTTGCTCTTAATTCAGAATTAGGAGCTGTAAAGAGTGATTCTGAATTGAATTGACAGAAGGTTGGTTTGAGTGCTTTGGGTGTGGGTGGAGTGGGGAAAAAGGTTGATGGTTCACAAAAGGTCATGAAAAGAATACTTTGATTCTCTTTGGCCTTTGGTGGGTGGGGGTAAGTGTCTACGGTGAGCATTTCACCTTCATTTGCCTTAATCTCTATCTCATTGAGATCATCTTCTTCATCCTCTTTCTTTTCCTCCTCTAATTCGACCTTCTCAGTTGCCTTCCATTCAGCTAAGGTGACAAACCTTCGGTTTGTACAATCTAATGCTAAGTGACTAAAGCCTTGGCACTTAAAACACTTTGGGATGTTTTTAGGAAGGGGTTTTGGTGTGAATGATGAGAGTAGACCTTTTTGTGGAGTTTGGTTTTTTCGTGGAGAAGGGAAAAGGGATGCCATGGGTTTAGGGGAATAAGATGAACTCCCCTTGTTTAAGGCTTGTTCATGTGGTGAGGGATTTGGGATTTAATGCCGTGAGGGTGGTTTGCTCTTCTTTTGCTGCTCAACCTTGCGAGCTAGCACACATACTTCATCAAAAGAAGTGCAAGCTTGTAAAATCAACAACATTAGCATACCTAGGATCAAGACCTCCCAAGTATTTAACAATTGTTTGTTCTTCTGGCTCTTGAATATCACACTTAATCACAAGCTTTTCAAATTCACGAGTGTATTGTTCTACACTCAAATTACCGTGGTTCAAATGGTGGAGTTGAGAGTAGCAATCTTGAACATATGTAGAAGGAAGAAATCTAGCCTTGAGTTTTGATTTCATCTTCTTCCAAGTTTTGATTTTGGACCTCCTTTCTCTTACTCTTTTGGCATACAAGTTAGTCCACCAAAGAGAAGCATACTTTCGAAGCGTTAAAGTAATCAGCTTCACCTTCTTGTCTTCTGAGATGCCCTTGTGCTCAAAGACTCTTTCAACTGTGTGTAATTAACCCAAAAAATCTTCAGGATCAAGCTTGCCCTCAAATTCTGGAATTTCAACTTTGAAATCATTTGCACTAGCTCGAATCCGTAGGTCTGGTCTTGTCATTCTTAAGGGTTCATCCTCACTAGATGAATCCAAAGTATGACTAGACACTTGTTCTTGCTTTTTGGAATCAGATTAGAGTGGTTCTTCATTGGCTTGTTGCTTTTGCTTCCAAAATGCACCAAGCTGTTCTTGGAGGTACTCAATTTGAGCTTGAATTTCTTGATTCCTTTGTGAGTCCTCTCTACTTTTCCTAACCACAAACTCGGTTTGCTTCATTAAAGCTTTGAACCTTTCCTCCAAGGTCATGCTTGTCGAAGCCATGCTTGAACAAAGTTTCAGGTTTTGTGTTTGGATTTTTTTTGAGTTTTGGGGAGCTTGGGGATGAATACCAGGCCAAGGAGAAACTTGCTCTGATACCAAGAATGATGTATGTCCCGAGGGTTCAAGCCAAAACTCAAATTATGAGTGAAAGCTTACAAACCAAGGGAGGATACAATCACAGGAAACCAAGGAAAAGGGGCACGTAATATGTTGGTTGTGAGACAACAAACACGTGAGGGAGGAATGGAACTTAGAATCAAGGGATCCTAAGTGACAAACAAAAGGGAATTTGATGTAATTTGATGCATATCACAAGGGATGGACGGAACCAAGTTGCAAGCCACCAAGAACACGAAGCAAGCAAGTGATATTCACCGTTCAAGGGTGGCAAGGTCGTGCTTGTAGGCACGGGTAAGCCGTGCCACTTTGCTGTATGGTGAAGCTGTGTATTTTCACTTTGCATGGTTGAGTTGGATTTGAGGTTTGTGATGGAAGCTAGACTATTAGAGGTAGTCTAAGCCTTGAATAAGCATGAGAATGGATAAGTGAATGGCTTGTGTTTGGCAGAAAGTGGAAGGGAATCAAAGATAAGATGTATTAACTCAAGATTAAGCTAGCAAACTATCCTTAATTCTTCTTTGAATCCTTAAGATTAAACATCAAATGGGATAGAACTAAACTCAATGTTTGGATACAGAAACACCACAAAACTCAAGTTTAGGGCCCTTAAACTGTGATTAAGTTACAGATATCACCACTTAACTAAGTTTAAGACTACACTTAATCCAGTTTGTATATCTTGGTAATTACCTATGTTTCACTTTGGATACACCATGATATCATTGGTAGAAGAATATGATGTATGCCTTGAGGGTCCAAGCTTGGACTCAACTGAAGAGTGAAAGCTTACAAACCAGGGAGGATACAATCATGGGAAACCAAGGAAAAGGGGAACGTAATATGCTGGTTGTGAGGCAACATACACGTGAGGTAAGAATGGAATTTAGAATCAAGTGATTCTAAATGAGAAAATGAAAAGGAACTTGATATATCTCCAAAGGATTAAATAAAAACTAAAGCTAGCAAGCAAGGACAAAGAGCTTGGAAACTGAAATCTAGCTTAGCTCCCTTTGAACCCGTGTAGATAAGCAAGGTAGAATGATAGAACTGAACCTTTGTTTGGATACAAAAACACCACCAAACAAAAGTTTAGGGCCCTTAACTTTAATTAGGATACGGAAACACCACCTAATTAATAGTTAAGACTTTACTTGTTCACCACTTAGTTTGGCCTAAACTAAGATAAGCAAGTGAAGTGTTTAAGGGGAAACAAGAGTAATGCTCTCAATTCTGGTTTTTGATTCAAATCTGATTGGTATATTACAAGGGGGCATGCATATGCTTAAATATAAGTCAAGCAAGCAAGCTAGCTAGCTAACACACACCTAGACCTTACCCTCCTAGTGAGGAAAGGTATTAACTTAATTTAATCCACATGGTTAGTGCTAACCATGTACTAACCTAATTTCAACTTAAACAAATTACATTCAAAACATTAAATAAAGCTAATACAAGATGTCTACAATGTAACCATGCTTATTTGGTCCTAATACAATCAGCTTATATAGCAAAGAAATGTGATTGGCCAGCCGTAAAGTGATTTCTCCTTTTCGGATAACCAACGCGTTTCAAGAACATCTTTTGCTGCCTTTGCTTACCATTGGATGTTCCTTTCAAGAGAAACTCTTTTTACAGCTGATCATTGAACTTCTAGACAGCTTGGGATGTGTGCGATTCAGCAATGGAAGCAACCAAGCCAAAGGAAACCCACTTGGGAAGGAAAACTAGCTGTTGCTGTAAACTGGGTTTGTACTGGTGGAATGCAGGGTCTGATTGGAGGCCATGTTTTGCATGCAAAACGTTGTCATAAACTGGCTTGCCACATATGGTTGGAAAGCTCTTGAAGTCTTGTAACGTATCCAAGTGGAATTACTTAGTTTGGAGTTCATTTTCCTGATGAAAAGATTAATATGGCCGGACTGCTATAAACCGGGTCTCAACCTGCATGGTTTGGAACATTGATCTGGTTCATCATCTTCCACTTGGCTTAACTTGATTTTGTCACTTGGAACAGATAGCTAACATCTTAAGGACCCAAAATATATAAAAATACAAGACTTATACCAGCTTAAGAAATGAAAAGAACAAAACCGGGTACATTCTAGCCCTGCTAGGCAGTTTTGACACATTGGGTTTATTTGCTAATTTAAATGAGCAAATGAAGCCCAAATGGGATGAAACTTGTTTTGGAGTAAAGTTAACTTCCTGAACTTCAATCCCAATAAAAAATATTAGACTTAAACCCTTAGGATGGTTGAGTAATTAAGCACACAAAAGCAGGTTAGGTACTAGAATTAACCCTTGCCCTGCAGTTTCAATGTTTAAACAAAACTTGGATGATTCATTCATCCTTAAACCAACACATTGAGCTTACCTAATTGATTTGCTTCCTTTTAAATCAAGGGGATGGAGGGATATCCATCATAGGTACATTCTGGTTGAACTGGCAGTTTGTATATCTTGGCAATTACCTATGTTTTAGCTGGCTTCATAGGAAAGCTTGAACTGGCAGATTGTATCCAAAGTGAAAGTTGGCTTCATAGGAAAAGGGGAGTGCACTTTACGGTTGTCCAATGAGAATTCAGCAAGCATTCTGGTTGAGAAGGCTAGTCTTAATACGTGCCAAATCGACCTTCCTAGTGAGTATGGAGTCTTGGCCACCTTCAATGTGGCTGATCT
>NCQV01082581.1:8333-18847 GCA_002740545.1 Lophocereus schottii
GCTGAGTTTTGCCATAATTAATTAGTTATAAATTTTTTGTTTTAAAATTACAAACAACTTGAAAACATTGAACATGTAGAAAACGTTATCTACAGTATATATTGCTTCAAAGCCGGATGGATCAACTACATAAAAAGAGAGACGAAAGGAAGTACGGGCAAAAATAAGAGAGAAATGTAATACCCAAGCACCTGCAGAATCTATTCACATTCAGTCTCTTTGTATTTGGTGTTTCACCTTTCTATCCACTGCTAAAGTAGTCATAGAGTCGCCTAATATTTTATTGCAACTATTTTAAGTTAACTGCTTATACCATAACGCACAGTAGTCATCCAAATGAAAAATCGGTGTGATTCTTGAGATCTCTCAATCATAAAAACCACGCTCTGAAGACAAGCACCTGAAACAAGAAAGTTTCCAATACTACTTGCTTGGTATTCCTGTGATTACTTGAGTGTAGCATCTGTAACACCTTAATGCTTAGGAGTAGAAGCGATATGTAGAGGAGTCCATGATGATGTTCCTCAACCCACCAATTGTTGATGCCAACATTATGAACACCCCTATGATGATGCACAACTGCAAGAAAAATTGAAAGGGCAAGAAGAAAAACAGATGGATTAGGACCTAGAGGTGTAAAGAACATGTAGGTTGAATGTGATCCACAACTGCAAAAAGGTTGAGTCTGCTCAGGTTTGAAAAAAAATATGTGGGTCGATTAGGAGGACAATGGTAAAGTTTTGTCAGGTCTAAATGTAACTTTTTATCTATGATCAAGTGTTCGAAGTAATACCCAATTGATCAGCCATGAGCAACTGAATCTCTTTGGTTTCTTGATAATGAGCCATATAATTCTAGGAAGCTGCAAAAACATCCTTCAATATAGTCAATATTGTGCCGAGAATTCCTTGATTCAACATAAATTAGGAGGAGAGAAGATGTATACTCACAAAGTATGAAGTTGGAGCAAACCCAAATCCTCCAAAGAAGCCAAGAAGGTCCCCAAAGAATGGGAAGGTGACTCCAATAAATAGTGTAGTTGCTGTGTAAACATATGCATTAGGAGGCAATTCATCACTCTTCAATGTTTAGTACATTTCCAGTGAAATATAAAATGAGTAACTTACCAACATACGCAGAACGAGTGATGAGTCGAAGTGCAGTTCCTGGAGGGAAATTTAGCCTTTTTTGCATCAATCTTTCTAGTAAATCAAAGACAGGCATCGCATACACCTGCAGATACACACCCATGTAATTTAGACAGTGGATCTGTGATACTTTGTACATTGGGTTAGTTTTAAAGGGTCAAGATGGCTTAATAGGATATTCAAGTGGGATCGTGTTCATCTTGGATAGGGATTGCATTTAGTTGATTTTCCTAATAAGCTTGTCAAAAAAATGCAATTAAGATCGTTTGGGAAAATTTCAGATTTATTAGTTAGCTGGGTCAAATTAAATAATGAACGATCCATTTACAAGTTCTAAGAATCAGAGTCACAAAGAAGAAAATACCAAAGACTCACCTGGTAGCTGCCAATGACATGGATGACCACCATCAAGTTAGCAGAGGCAATAAGCCAAGGGGGGCGATGGAGTGCCACCAACACGTTGTCATCCACATCTTGACCAAATGCCCAGTACCCGATGAACGCAACTGGGAAATAACAAAGGGCATTGATGAAGTAAGCTCCCAGGGCACCCTTCCACATTGGCACCCTGGAGGGTTTGTCTGGGGTTGAAGGGATGGTGGCCTGGATTTCTAGTGCAACTGCATGCCCTGCATAAGCAAATGAGATCTGACCCAGTGCATTGAACACCCGGAACATGAAATCGAGTGAGCTTGTCTGCTTGTAACCGTAGTTCACATTCTCTATCCGACCCTTGGCCAAGCACCCCACCCAGGATATGGTTGAGTAACTGCATTATTTGTTTGGAAGAGTCCATCAGTGAATCAGCTATTGTGCATGGCATGTGTGAGCCGGCTAGGATTAGTCTCTATCTGCACGATGGTTTGTTTTTGTGTGTGTTTTTGATATGTACGTAGAGCTTTCCTTTTTCAAATTTGGAAGAAAAAAATTAGGTGTTGTCAGTCACAATCTACTATTGACCCAATCTGATATCCATCTAACAGTTGCTGACCAAATTTGAAACATTGTGAATGTACAAGTCATGAAAAATATAAATGATCCAATCCAAACTGACCCAATCAAAATATAGCAGTAATGTGTCTTTAACTTTTGACACAGTTTCATTTGACTCAACCCGATCATCTCTGTGACGAATAAACATTTTGTTTTTGGGGAAGGGGGGAGTGGTTGTTAGACCCTCTTTGTCAGATTGCTTGTACCTGTTATGGCATTATTAATAGGCGTGTGCTAAATTCTGAGGGTGTACTTACTGCAATTCTTCTGAATTAGAAATATATGCACATTTTGAAATATGTCAGTTAAACTCCTCTGAGTGACAATTGACAAATTCAACATATGCTTGATTATGTATGGTTATTGGCACTGCTCTTTTCCCTGATTGTAAATCTTCGGTTTGTCTTAGGTCTTTAAAAATCAGACGAAGTAGATTTTGAATTTCCTGAATATTCTCCGAAATCCGCCATCAGAAATCTTATCTACATGCGAAATGTACAACCCAACAGCAGACTATAGTGGAGTTGGAGTGCAACAGCGTCAAAAACACGCATGCTAATGATGCTTTAATTTGGTGAGTGTGACAGTATTAGTACCTAATCTTACCTGAGGGACATGACAGCAGCAGCCAAAGAAACCCCAGAAACAGAATTGAAGTTGGGGAGTTGAGAAAGGAAGAATTGTAGTGATCCAAAGATGATGATCCAGTAAGACTGTTTCAGTCTGAAGCAACTGGTGCATGCTATCTCCATGAACTTCTTCAGACACTTCCCTCCTGTGACCATGTACACTATATCACACCCCACCTGGACTACCAGCTGCTGAGGGAGCACTACCCAAGGCCCGAGTTTTGGCCCAAAGGCGTACCTCCCTAGGTCATTATATCGATCAAACCGAGTCCCAGGGACGCATTCGTGAAGTTGGATCATTTGCCACATGGTGTGCAATGTTATGCACCAGGATAGTATCATAACTAGTGTCCCTGGTCCCCTGCATCACACATCAGTTTTTGACAAATGACTTAAAACAGAACTGAAATATGCAGATATTGGTTCAGTCCCTAACTTCCCTGGCTCAACTGACTTAACTGAATTTCTTGACAAGCTTACTAGAGTCTAAACAAACTAATAGCTTTTCTGCTGTGATCCAAACTCGAAATAAATCGATTCCTTCTTAGCCAATCGATACTAAACTGACCTAAACTAAACTAAGTGACCTGTCTGCTATGTCTAATGACGATCCCTGCATGGAAAACAACACTGAGTTCAAGATTTGGAAAGCTTACCATCCCAAATAGGCCATGGCATAAGGAAGGCTCAGAACACCAGCACCAACCATGGCGGTGACAGTATGGAAAGTAGAGTACCACCATTTGGCTCGACGAGGAATACCTGTTTCTTCCCATTCTTGGCTTGAGAAAACCTCCTGGTGTAGTGCTTATGCATGTTAACATCAAACTAAATTGAAGTGCTAGCTAATATTACTTGGAAAATATGGCATGTAACTCATCACAAATTCAAAATACCTTAGGCTTAGCAGATTGAAGGGTGGTTGAGACCATTGCACTGAGCTCCAGACAGGGACAACAAATGTTAATGCTTGCAAGTTCCGTTGGTAAGTGTGTGTTTTATAGTGGTTGATGATTCAAAAACTTAAGGGAAAATGTAAAAGAGAAACTCATTCCAAGGAGGCCCACCTTTGTTTTGGCTTGTTTTTTGGGTTTGGGTAAGACATCTTCATCACTAGACATAATTGCATGGAAAGGAAAATTATAGGTGGGAATTCCATTGAAATAGGAATCCTTGTATTTGGAGCAATAAAGCAGCCAGATACCAAATAACGCTAACTAATCGACTTAAAACTGTAGTTTTAGGACCGTCACTTTGCCTCCTGAAATCGCATCTAGTTCTCATGTCAAATACTCGACATCTAGCAATTCTTTTTAAACTACAAAACATGCAAAAGTTTAAAAAGCTAAATTCTACATCCAAACATACATCCATATGATACACCTATGGGCTGTGATAAAGTCCAAACAACATAATCTTAGACCATAAAGAAATAGAATAAATTTGTCTTTATTTTCCCCCCTTCCTTTTGGAAAGTTTTCTTCAAAGCCAGGGGATAAATTTGTGTGGTTTTCCTTTAATATTCCCTTTAAATTATGACTGACAGGTAACAACCAGACATGCTTATGGAATATGGAACAAAAATTGCATGACCGCCTCTATACATGGGTTGCATCAAAGAACTTTAGCTCAGTGTTGCGTGACAAACTATGGAATGCTGGATGTGTAAACTTGTGCTACAAGACCTATCATAGGTCAGTACAAAATAGCATTGGCTGTATATAGTCCATAACGTAAAGGGCAATACATTTTTCCTTGTTCTTTTTTCTTTTTGTATATGAGGTAAGTATAGATTAACATTACATCAGGTAGCCTTTGCTTAAGAATTCTACACACTTAAGTCGTTATCAACATAGCATAAAAAAATAAAATGGGACAACGTAGCAGATGACATAAAATTGCCAAACTTAGATGTCCAATATCGATTGCATACTCTTTTGTACAAATTAAAAATGAAGGGCAACACATGTATTTTATACATGCCTCATGAAGATAGTAGTTAAGATCGATGTATATTTTCCTACATGATCTTTAAAATGTGTTCATAATTGAGTAAATGATAAATTTTGAACTTGAGTCTGAATAATGACCAATCCAGACCAATTCGCTGGATTTCCAGAAGAGGTCAATTTCACTACTCTATGGTAGTAGCCCCAATGGTGATGATTACCCCACTTTCATTGCATAATGGCGATCATGGAGAAGGGTAGGTGAATAGCATCTATTGTGCCTTAGACCTTGCACAAGCAAGTTGAAAATGATCATTGATCTGTCATTTGATTAGAGGTTTATATGTGGAAGTGTGTATCAGCGAGCTCAACTGGTAAGATCTCCAAAAGTTGTTACCAGATATCTAGATTTGAGTCGCACCTAATCTACCTTTGCACCTCATTCGTATAAATTAAAAAAAAAAAAAGAGAGATTAATATGCAGGGGTAAGTATGGCACCAATCACAAGCAAAAGTAGAATTTACATTTCATAAGACATATGATTTATATGCCACTCCTAGTGGAAGTAATCATGTCAACGATTGGAGAAAACTATAATTGTCCCTTTTCTTTTTCTCTTATCTATTGTTTTCTTTGTATTTATTTTTGGGAATATGGTGGTAGTTGAAGACTTGAAGCTCTGCAAAAGCAAATGCTCTGGGTTTCAACATTTTAGATATCCACAAACTACTCTTGACCCATAAATGATAGAGTTCCAAACATATATTTTCTATATTTACGAACATTTGAACCTTAAACCTTATTTAAAGGCGACAAATGTCAAATCACTTAAACGATTTGACCCGCATGCTGACTCCATGCTCCTCTGAAGCATTGTAGCACGAAATAACATGATCATAACCAGTTCAGTCAAATACAATAACCATTTGCACCTGCTTAAAATAATAATTCAAACCCAAACTTGGTCTAGATGACCCGTTTACAATTCTTAATGTTACTATGTATAATATTCAATTTATCAAACATGCTGCATTAAAGGGTACAACTTGTAATTCTTAAATCTTAAGTTCACGGCTATCATGGTTGATGGGCCCGTTTAGCAACGAAGCATTAGAGCACTCCTAGCGGTTGCCTCGCGTGGAGAATGTGGGGTGGAAAATGCATGGCAAGAAGAAGCTAGCTGGCAGCAAGGGAAATTGAGGGGAGGCACGCATGTCACCTCGCCAGTGCGGTCCCCCTCCCGTTCCAATTTTTGTGAATTTTTTATTATTTTTTTGTTTTTCTTTTTTTTTGAAGTAATATATAATTTTTATATGATTAAAAAAATAGGTTGTGTGTTACAAAGTGGATCAATGATAAATATTTTTATTGGATGATTAAAATTGAGTTCCATTTGTTGGATAAGTGATGGAATGCAAGTTCCAAAATTATAGAACTTTTGTTGATGTGGCAGGCCAGAGTTTCAAAAACTGGAACTCTACTGAGAATGCTCTAAGGGTGCAGGCCTCACTGATTCGGCTTTTCTGGAGCTTATCTAGCAAAACAAATTTCGATGCCAACCAGCCAATATATTTATAGTGAAAAAAGAAATTAGAAAATATGAAAGTTTCTTCACTGCACTGGCCAGTGGCTGTATTGAAGGGGGCGTTATGAAATAAATAATTTCGAGGGTCATAATATTAAAAAGGAACTCAATTTTACCCAATTTATAATATTATATAGCTAAAATATAATATAATAGGTGGCCGGGGGAAGGATGGAAGGAGGGGGGGGAGGCCACCTTTGGTCCACTAAGTGCTTCACCCATCGCATTTGTGATCCTATGAAGATAATCTTTAATTAGATCTCGGTGTGTTCTTTAAGGCTTTATTAGATGAACTAGTTGATTATCTTCGGAAAATTCCTACACGCTGACTTCAGTGAATGTAAAAGATTGCCCATCCATCTATGTATGTATAGCTAGAGGATTCTAAACTGGTTAATTTTGTGGTAAACAGATTACCTACTTTCTGTTCAGGTGAGCATTGGCTAATTTTGTCGTGAAGTGTTTGAGAGGATCAGTAGTGAGACTTAAGATCAAATTATGCATGTATCGACTTTTGTGTCATCCTTTACACATCCTAAAGGAGGGGAAAAGAAGAAAAAAGAAGATCATGCAACAATCCAACTCTGAAACAAATGCATCTAATAAACCAGAGTGCTTAGTCTTCTAATATCCTTGAATCACCAGACATTGTGAATCACTGCAGACATTGTTCAGAGGCAAAACTGCAAAAATATGGAAAGAAATGAGCTTTGACCATTGAAGATGTCAACTTAGCTAGTAAAGTTAAATATCTGAAATCCATTTTTGTGTACCTATGCACACCACCTCTAGAACTCGGGAAAAATGAAGGAAAAAGTAGTACAGTTTCCATGGGTCTCCTGACATCAGCCTCAATCTCCCTGATCATGCAAATCATGTCAAATCCACATTGGGTGTTTTCGTTGGAGCCTCCATCTCAAAATCAAATACGTAGTATGAGGCTTCTGAATATGCTTACAAGGGGAAAGTTGCCTATATTTTGATCTTCTCATACCCTACTTTATCGAAGCCATTCTAAATGACTAACTAAATCTTGAAACAGATCAGGTACCTCCTTCAATTTGTCTCCATCTAGACCTAAATAAGGTCTCCCTTCCAAAAAGGTGAAATGATGGCCCAAACGAGACAAGAACTAGCATATAACTTCTTGTTCATGCCTTCATGATCTAAATAGGTTTCCCAGGCTGTGTCTAGGTTTATGTCGAGCATGACGAAAAATTGATCGTGCTTATACTAATTGAAATCACTCTGCACATCGGGAACTATTACTCTATTTAGCAACACCATCCACTCAAAGATTGAGAAACCAAAATTGTGGAATCTACATGGCAAGAAAACCAGTGTCTTAAGACTATTAAGCCCATCTGCAAGCTATGTAGAATGCATGTGTTTCAATAGTACACTTACAACATTATAGCGAAAACGACATTTTTACATAGATGGTCTCACAAGGATAAATAAAGCTGTACCGATAGCTCATACTGTTAGTTTGAATGACTGATGAGTGATGCTGTGAAGCCGTTCAGTTGGTTGCTGACATAGCAGACTCCAGATGCTGCTGTGGCAGCTGAAGTTACTGTTGCAACTCACTCTGCACTTTTCTTCTGGGTGCCCTGCATTAACGAACAATCAATCATAAACTTAAGCTCCAGATCTTAAAAAACAAACCTTTTTTTTTGGCCGCAATTAAAAAATCAAATTTCTCTGCAACCAGACTTGTAAAGAGGACTACTGCTAGACTCCTTAAATTGAAAGCCAAACTAACTCAAACCAATGCCACTGAATTCGGTCTAAGATAGGGTGTTACAATAGGGAGACGGTGGTTTACATATACATATCTTGTTTTGCTCGCATGCTGTTACGCAAAAAGAAACAATATATGGCTGATCCACGTTTCTAAACAAAACAGAAAAATTAAGAAGGAAAGCAGAAGACAATTTATGAAATCTTTTGTTTAGTTCACTGTAATCCAAAACTAAAGAAATTGTCCACTGGACTTCTCTAGCAACTGTGGGAATGGACAACGTATCCTACAGTCATTCATTATCTGTCAATTGCATCCTTGAATCCTACAATTCTTGGCTAAAAATTTACACTGCCAAGAAGGTTCTTTCAGCAACATCACAGAGACAACCTTGTGCGAATCAAGAACTAAATTTTGTGGTTAAGGAACATACGGCCATATACGATTCTCATGCATGTATCACAATGACAACATGTGTCCTAAAGCAGTCAATGCCAGGAAAAAGAGAATGATGAGATTATCTATCTCCTGAGTCCCGTCTTTCTCTATAGTGACTTGAAAAAATTATTCTGAAACATATGGAGTAACTCCTTGCAAACTAAAGACTAACAAAATTTCCCAATTAAGGAACCAGTAGAACAGTAGTTAAACTACCCAACAAGAAAAAGGAATCAATTATCAAAAGGGATGCATTTTTATTACAGGAAGTGCAAATAGTTACAAAGCTCATACACACACATAGAGAGACAGACCCAGAGAATGGTTGCACACTTACCCCAAGGAGAAGTGTTCTTATCAGCAGTGTTGCTTTGTAAGAAACAGAAAGAAATACTGTCTGAGAGGGAAGGTCGACAACTGCACACTAAATCAGTAATCAACGAATGAGTACAAGCGAACTCAATACATACTACACTGTGACTCAAAAGACTTAAGAAGTTCACGAGTATAAGCAACCATCAGCCTATCTCAGGTGAATGAGGCAGGTTTGTTTATGACGGTTCCACTGAAGACTTCACATGTGTCACACTATCTTCAATGCTAGAGAGTGAAGACCATAGAACCTAGAATATGAAACTATAAGCTATGGTTCAGGAATGCTTGTTTCAATCATATCAAGGGTCACAGGTTGATCAATTCAACCACAGCTGAAAGTCTTGGTCATGGTGCCACCGCCTTGAAATCTCCTGATTCCAGTTATTCAACTTCTTCCCCAACTACACTTCCATAAAGATCCAAGGATATTTAATGAACAATGGGACCTTACAGAACTTATCGCAATTTAGACATGTTTATTGAATCTTCACCAGTGAATGAGAGAGCAGAAGACTGACCATATGCCCATTCAAAAGAATGCAACTACTTGGACAGTTCAGGATGAGCTGTAATCTGTTAGCAGCTAGTTTAGTAATTTTCAGCAGTGCCCTTTGCCAAAAGTTTAAATTTCCAGTTGAAGGCACACAAAATGTCTTACTTGTGAATATTTTGCTCAAATTTAATTACGCATTCATTGATGGAAATACTACACTAGGTAGAAATTCATGCTAATAAGATATTTGAAGGTCCTTTTTCTGTTTGGGGGTGGGGGCAACAGATGAAAATCATCAAATCTTAGGAAATACATATCAACTAGTAGTTACTAATACAAGCCAACTAACCCAGAGTCCTCCCTCAGACAGGATTGGGAATCATACCACTTACCATCTAAACAAAATACATGAGGCTTGAGAACTTACAAGCTTTTTCTCCTGCAGCTGACGGAAAAAAGGATGGTTGTCGAGTACCCTCACAAGAAGTAAAACTCCATCTGCAACATTTCTGGATTGGGAAGAAGAAACCAACTTACAAGAGCAGACTCAAAGAAATGTTCCAACTTCCAAGACTAAGATATAGAAAGGGTATCCAGAAAAAGAGTGCACAATTTCCTTTTTTTTCCTTCCAAATTTTAGACATTGAAGAATTTACTCATGATTTATTTGGTCATGTGGGGTGAGGCGAGTAACATGTAGAGAGTCCGGCCAGTCAGCCGCAAGCCTGCAAAAGAGTGAAAGCTTTAATGAGAATGACTAGCAGTTAGGAAATTTCTTTTCGTTCTCGCGCAACTTGGAGCTCACAAATAGGTTTCCAGGAAGATCCCCGCCCCCCAAAAAAAACAAAAAAAAAAAAGTGCACATACATACCCACCAAAAGGATCTCAAAAACCAACAGAAGATCCTGAACTGCCACGATACTTGAAGACATGCAAGAAATATAACACAATTTCTCCTCCAGAAAACAATGACCAGCAGAAACTTCGAGAGTTTAAAAAATATTAACCAACAAAAATACAACTACTAATCTTTAAAAACTGTGTGACCTTTAGGTTGGTAGAATTGTTGGATTAGGAATAAAGGAGCAATCTAGACAAATCACAGAGAAATATTAGCCAACTGAGAGTTTACCTTACCTGAAAAACAGAGCCACCATAT
>NCQV01082582.1:8291-20739 GCA_002740545.1 Lophocereus schottii
ATAACAGTACGTGTGCCCTTCTGCTCCTTTTTTCTGTCCAGTCTATCTTCCACTGTTCCAGTTTCCATAACTTTTATGCTGTCAGGTTTTCGAACAGAAAGCTCTTCATGTTTAATATCCTTGAGAATAAAAAGATGAAGAACAATTAAGGTAACATACAGCACCAGAAGAATTAGGAGGATAAGAAAGCAAGCTAAGCAATCAGATTCGCTCATTGAGCGACTCCTTTAACTGCAAAAGATCAGGTAAAGTAGGCAAGGACAATGGAAGCCCTGGAGGAGGAGGCACAAAACCTTTAGGGCTACGGCAAGAAGCCCTGGATCCATGGTTCTGTCTACCACCACTTCTGTAACTTGCTAACACTTCCCCACTCCCACAAGCCAAAAGAAAGGGTGAAGAAGAAGAAGAAGAAGAAGAAGAAGAAGAAGAAGAAGCTTGCTTCTCACAAAGAACAAATCATGACAAACTATCGAATATCACAAAACGAATGTTAGAAGATACCATTAACGCCGATAACTTGAATGGTTGACACCTCAAAAGTTGATGTCATCTTTATAATTGCTATTCTTGTCATCCAGAAGAACCAAACAAAGCCACAGAAATACATAAGAAAAAAATCTGCTCGTGCTATGCAGCTTGCACTGTTTTCGACATTAAAGATATTTATTATTTTCAAATACTCTAAGAATGCTATGATGCTAAGAGGATCCTGTTGCCACAGCTAAAATTATTTGACTAAACAATTTTCGACATTAAATATATTTATTATTTGCAAATACTCTAAGAGTGCTATCATACTATGAGGATCCTGTTACCACAGCTAAAATTATTTGACTTAACAATTTTTGTACACGGAAAAAGTATTTCAAATAAGAAACATTCAACGGTGGACCTTCAAAAGTTTCTGATGCAGTTAGATTTCTGATGCAGAAACAAAGGTCCACGAAACTATCCCAGATGACGTTGACCTTGGGGTGACAAACATGTTATTCACTAAACAAAATTTAGGGTTAAGGAAAATATTATCAATAAATTTAATCTGATCTCCCCCAATCCACTCCTTAAACCAGGAAAGGTTGGAAAACTCTCAATACTATGCTGATCTAGGAAGAAAGTGAGGACAGAAAATATAGCAGAGCTCAGCATTGACATTCTGGTTCTAGCAAACGTCAGCAATGCCTAGCAAAGAGATCATCAAGATGCATCCTCATTAGATTTAACAAGAACTTACACAGACTGCAGTGCATGCACATACATATATTACATAAAAAAATTAAAATAAAAACAAAAAAATTCTATCCAATTAAGCATATGAAGAAGGATGGTGATATCTTGGAAACAAAGGCATCCCAAGAGATTTAAAAATAAAAGGTATCTATCAATTGGCATAGAAAATACTCAAGGAAACAAGGACATGTTATACACTCACTGCATGGGAGGTAACATTCATTTTATCCGCTCCTGCTTCAGCTACTGATTTCTGCAAATCATCCCCTCTATTTTTATCACGCATCCAGTCAGTAATTTGTCTGATAGGGTTGTCTTCGCCAGACCCATCACCGTTAGTTCTTGTTGCAGACAACATTCTACTCCTTTTGTGCTTAACTGGTTCTGAATCCATCTGGGATTCAGACACATCTACACCCAAATCAAAAAAAATAATAGTAACTACTCATGCTTCATTACATATTTGCAACAAGAATGACAACAGTGTGAATCCCACAGAAGGCAGGAACACATAGGAAGCCTACTGATAAACCCATAACACACAATGACATGTTGTTTTTCCATCATTGACAAATAATTCAACTCAAATACAAATCTAAAACAAGAAATAACCTTTAAGTGGTCTGATCTTATGGGTATCCTCCTTATTGGAGACATGAGGAAAAGATGAAGATTTGGCAGAGCCATCCGAGTAAACAATGCCAACAGGCTCTTTTAGGGCTGTTGCAGTTTCCTGTGAACCAAATTAATTCTGGGAATTACTCAAAATGGCTAACCAAACATCAAATAACCTTTTCTATCAGAACAATTAAAATAAAATCGAACCTTTGAGATTACATTAAGCTTCCCAGTATCCCGACTGAATCTCTGCAATATCCCACAAAAATTAGACACAAATTGATGTGAATTGTAAACTAATTAAACAAAGAATTTGAGAAATGCGACTCACAAAAGTCGGAATGTCTTCGTTGAGATCTGCTGGAGCTGAGATAACCCCCCCAAAAAAAGACAAAAATCAGCGACAAAAAAAGAAGTAAGAATGTAGATAGAGATTGCAAAGAGAAATAAAACTTACAAGAGAAAGAGGTGAAGGTTGAAAGCTTGTTGGTAAAGAGAACAATGGGAGCGAAAACAGTGACAAAAAGCAAACCCAGAACGGTTTTTCTGACCCAAATCTTGAGCTTCATCTTGTTGTTTAATTTAATTTTGTGGGTATTTTAATCTCTCCTCCAAAACGAATGCTTCATCAAGAATCAACACACCCACATAACACTATCGCGCTCTGTCACTCTTTCAATCAAGTAGGTAGTGTTTGATGAATGAATGATGGCAACATAGGAATACCGTTAAGATACTGCACCACCCAAGGACAACTTTTTCCTCATTCATTCATCACTTTCGAAAAAGCAACAGTGTGTATTGTACTAATTTTCTCTGCACCAGATGTCAGAGGGACACCCCAGGCTTAAGTAAGTACAAGCTGTCTTTATTTCGGACATGTTCTTTTGATAAGCAAATGAAATAAATAAAAGGGTAACTAGAAGTGAGTAAAAAGTTAAAATAGATTGAAATTGGTTAAGGTAGATTGAGGTAAATTGAAGTTGATATTTTTTTTTGAGGTGGGTTGAAGTTAGTTGAAATGGGTTTAAGTAGGTTGAAGTTGATATATTTTTTTTGTAATGGGTTGAAATAGGTTAAAATAATGAGAATGTGTGATAATTTATTAAGTTATTATAGTTTTTAATGCATTTTTTCGTTGAATGGTAATTTCACAATTTGTAACTATTTTTCTGAAAGTTGGAGGCCGGCACAACTTATCAATTATTTTTAACGATTTCGGTTACAAATTATTAAATTTATGAAGGAGTGGGTTGCAGTTAGGTGAGGTAGGTTGAAGTGGGTTGAAGTTGGTATTTTTTTTTCAGGTGGATTGAAGTTGGTTTAAGTGGATTGAAGTAGGTTTAAGTGGGTCGAGGTTGGTAAATGTAAAAAGACCTACGAAAAGAACAGGGCCTTCGTCCAATAATTGCTGAAGTTATTGGCCCGGTTTGACAGACAGTCTTTAGTTATTATTAGCTGTTTGTATTAATTATTAATTGTTAATTTTTTATATTAGCTTTTTAAATTAATTATTTTTTGAAAAATTATTTGATAAAATTAGCTGATTTCGATAAAGTTATGAAAAAAAAGTTAATTCTTCAAAAAACTCTTTCGAAAAGCTCATGAAATTAAAATTTTCAAATTAACTTTTTGGATTCAAAAATTCTATTCTAAAAAGCATTTTCACCCAACACCAAAATTCGTCTTTTACTTAGTCAAACAGTTAATTTTGATCAAAAAAACTCTTTTTGATCAAAAAACTCTTCGAAAAGCTATTTCCCAAACATCCTATCATTTATGAAATTTTAATACTTTTTCTCAAAAAATTTAGAAGTGGTTGGTTCAAACTTTTTTTTTTCGATTGAGGACGCGAGGTATTGCTCCAAAATTAAAAATTATTTAGCATATATTATATATAATAAGACAGTACTACCGGTATCAGTTAGCAAAGACTTTTTTACACGATGAGGAGGCACATCAAAAACTTGTAAAGACAAGTATTCATCAACGTCCACATTCGTCGAACATTCAATAGTTTAATTGGCTTCCCTATAATAATGTTCGAGCTTGAGAAAACTAAGGGCGAGGCCAACTGCAAAACTGAACTTGGTGAAAAACCATCTTCACTTTAGAATTGCCTTGGACTGCAGTTTTTTTTAAAATAAATTTTGTCTTTTTGTGATAAAAGACATTTATATCTTTATCTTTTACATATTTAGTCTCCTGTACTCATTTTCTTCTTTCTTTCTCTATCATTTCTTTTCTTTTTTCCATCAATTACATCCGATTTATTTGAAAAACGGGGTGAGTTTAATTTTCTTTTTAAAAATTTTTGTTGGGTAAATTTGAATTAATTAATCATTAGACTAAGCAGATAAAAATCACACATATACAACTACAAAGTATATTAAATAAAGAAAATCTGTCTCTCTCGTCTTATCAATTGTTCGCTAGCCATCAAAGACCATCAGGCACTTGCTTCTCCATTTTGTGGATGGTTCACCTTCAATTGGTGCATGAATTTCACATGTGGTGATGTTCCAATGATGAGTTGTTGTAACTCTAGCATTCCGGTCTGACACCTAATCTCTGCGCATTATGCAAATACAAAGCACATTTATACAATTGTATGCTACTTTCAAGCAATCGTATATTGCTTTCACACAATTGCATAAATGACCATACGTCGTGCATTTTAGCTTGATTTTCTCACTCCTTGCTGATTCTAGTTTCTCTCTCCTCTTCCCTCTAATGACTACTAGTAGCCACAATATTTAGTTAAAAGCATAGTCATGTCGACTACCATCAGTTAACTGTTGGGGAAACACAACGATGAACCCAAATTCAAGCAGAAGCAAATTAACCAATTCCTCCCTTTGTGGTGTAAAATGGCAATCAACTAACACCACAAGTATTGAACTAGCCAGGAATAAAAAAAAAAAACAACAAATGATAAGAAGACTCGAGAATTTACGTGGAAAACCCCGATGTAGGGAAAAACCACGGGACTATTAACAAACGGTACCAAAACTTCCACTAATCAACAAAGAACTAAGTGGGTACAGCCAAAGTTCATCTCTAGATCAAACTAGAGACAATACAATCATCAAGGAAAGCCCTTGGCAACTCAATCTCCACAAACATCACTAAAAAAAGGTAAATAATATAAAACGTATCTGAGAATTCTGGACAAAATTTACCAATTTCGAGAGCTCAAAACGACAATCGCACTGTTGAATTTGAAGAGGAGAGTGTCAGGAACAACATACTAAAATTTGAGGCCGATCGGAGATCGTTTGGTCGTCAATTGGAACCAAAACGTGAACTGCTGAATTTCTTCCTCTCCCTCTATTTTGCCTCTCTATATTCTGCCCTATTTTCTGCTGTTGTAGCCTGAAAATGACACCCAAACAAAAAAAAAAGGTATTTACTCACTCAGTCACTCTTGAAGCTTCCAAGAGAAGCTGAACCATAAGAGACAATTTGGACCCTTTTTAGACAAAATAATAGGACCTACAAATGACTCATACATCCACATAATAATGTGGGTAAACAAAAACATTAGACCCAAAAATATTATTAAGCCTCTTCCTCCATGTAGGAGGGAACACCCAACAAATCTCCCCCTCACTCCTACATGGGGGGTTCCAACAAACCCGCTTTCAAACGACAAGCAACAAGCTTGCTCTTGGGTAGAATCTTAATCAACATGTCCGATCCATTTTGATCGATGTGCACCTTCTCCATTCGCAACAATTTCTCTTCCATCACTTCTCGAATCCAATGATACCTTCTTCGTATGTGTTTGGTTCGGGAATGATAAGCAGCATTCTTGGCAAGGTGGTTGGCACTTTGACTATCACAATGAAGTGCATACTTCTCTTGGTTCAAACCAAGCTCTTCGAGGAAATTCTTCATCCACAACAACTCCTTACTAGCTTCAACGACTGCAATGTACTCAGCCTCGGTAGTTGACAATGCTATGCACTTTCACACAGCAGCCCCTGCAAAAGTCATCAAATAATCAGAGGTAGACTTACTAGAATCAACATCATCTGACATATCTGAATCTGTGTACCCATCTAACACGAGTTATCCAGGTCCAAAACAGAAACAAACTCTAGAAGTACCCCTGAGATACCATAGTATCCACTTTACTGCTACCCAATGCTCCCTACCAGGGTTAGACATGAACCTGTTAACGACCCCAACTGCATATGCAATGTCTGGCCTTGTACAGACCATGATATACATCAAACTTCCTACGGCTGAAGCATAGGAAACCTTCTTCATCTCATCTTTGTCTTCCTTACTTGTAGGACACTGACTAGAACTCAATTTCATGTGGCCTGCAAGTGGAGAACTCACGGGTTTAGCCTTATCCATGTTGAACTTCTGAAGCATCTTCTCAATGTACCTCTCTTGTGACAGCCAAAGTTCCTTATTCTTTCAGTCACGCGAGATGTGCATGCCTAAAATTTGTTTCGCAGGGCCAAGATCCTTCATAGCAAAGGATTTACTCAAGGCATCCTTCAGATTAGCAATTCTCTTAGTATTAGAACCAACAATCAACATATCATCAACATATAGGAGGAGAATCAGAAAGTCACCCTCAAGATAGTTCTTCACAAACACACAATGATCAACATGTGTTTTGTGGAATTTATGCTCGGTCATAAAAGATTCAAATTTCTTGTACCACTGACGAGGTGCTTGTTTCAAACCATACAAGCTCTTTTTCAGCTTGCACATAAGTTTCTCCTTGCCCTTAACCTGGAAGCGTTCTGGTTGATCCATGTAAATGTCCTCCTCTAAGTCACCATGGAGAAATGTTGTCTTCACATCAAGTTGCTCAATCTCTAAATCCATACTCCCCGCTAACCCGAGCACAACTCTGATTGAAGACATCTTCACAACTAGAGAGAATATCTCATCATAGTCAACACCCTTCTTCTAACTGAAACCCTTCACCACCAATTTTGCCTTATAACGTAGTGGTGAGCCATCTTCTCCAGATTTCAGTCAGAACACCCACTTATTCTTGAGTGCTCTCTTGCCTTTAGGTAGCTCCACTAGGTCATAAGTGTGGTTCTCATGTAAGGATCCCATCTCATCTTACATGGCATTGTACCATTCCTTGCTGTAAACATGTGATATGGCTTCCTCATAAGTGTCTGGTTCTCCCCCATCTGTTAATAACACAAACTCACTGGGAGGATATCTCAAGGAAGATTATCTCTGTCTAGTGGATCTCCTCAACTGTAGTTCTGTAGGAATAGCATGCTGTTGTGCTGTATCACCATCACCATCACCATCTTCAGAATCATCATTATCATCATCATGTCATCATTAGCATCATCATGATGGACGTCAACACCCTGCACATCTCCCCTTTGAGTTGAAGGAGGTGAATATGGAAAAACTAGAGTTGGGTGTATTCTAGTGATAGAAAAAGACTCAGTTTGACCTGACTTGTCAAAGTCTGCAATTGTTTGGTCTTCAAAAAACACAACATCTCTACTTCTGATCACCTTCTTGTCAATAGAATCCCACAATCTGTACCCAAACTCATCCTCAGAATACCCCAAGAAAATACACTGTTTTGTCTTCTTATCAAGCTTGGACCTCTCATCTTTGGGAATGTGAACAAATGCTCTGCATCCAAAACCCTCAGGTGCTGGTAAGACACATCTTTCCTAGTCCAAGCTCTCTGTGGAACATCACCATCAAGTGGGACTGAAGGAGAAAGGTTGATCAAGTACACTGCTGTGAACATTGCCTCTACCCAAAAGGACTTTGGCAGCTTTGCATGAGAGAGCATACATCTGACTCTTTCTTCAATTGCTCTATTCATTCTCTCTGCAACCCCATTCAACTGAGGTGTTTTCAGAACTGTTTTCTCAAGCTTAATGCTCTGGGCCTTGTAGTAATTTTCAAATGGCCCCCTGTACTCACCACCATTGTCTGATCTGACACACTTGAGCTTCTTGCCAGTTTCACGTTCAACTCTAGCTTGAAATTCCTGGAATTTTTGGAGTACTTGGTCTTTGCTTTTCAGCACAAAAACCCACACTTTTCGAGAGTAATCATCAATAAAGGTCACAAATATTGTGCACCACTGTGTGATCTAACATCCATGGAACAAACATCAGTATGAACAAGATCAAGCACATTCTTTCTCCTAGAAGGTGGATGTGTGTGAAATGCAACACGATGTTGTTTTCTAGCTAAACAATCAACACATGATTTCATATTCATACCTGTAAAATCGGGGAGGAGGTTCTTCTTGGCAAGTATCTGCATACCTTTTGTACTCAGGTGACCAAGCCTCTGGTGCCATAAATTAATGGATAAATCATCAACTATGTTGGCCTCTACTGTGCACACTCTAGCTTGCATCACATATAAAGAAGTCTGCTTTTTAGCTCGGGCCACAATCAAGCTCCCTTTGATGAGCTTCCATTTTCCACTATCAGATTGACTAGTGAAGCCTTCATCATCGAGCACACCAGTAGAAATCAAATTTAATCTAATGTTAGGAACATGTCTAACATCTCTTAACACCAACTTACAACCTGTGGAAGTCTCCAGTGTGACTGAACCCATACCAATAATCTTGGATGAACCATCATTTCCCATCATCACATGACCAAAATCGCCACTAGTGTATGATGAGAAGTACTCTTGGCGTGAGGTAACATGATATGAGGCACCTGAATCAATCACCCAAGTGCAGTCATCACTAGCAAGGTTGAAAGAGCCTTGGTCACCAATAAAGAATACATCATCACTGGTAGCAAGTACAGTAGTACTCGTTTCCTCTGTTTGGTGCCCGGAATTATCATTCTTCTCTTGTCTTTCCTGAGATTTATCCCGTTTCTTTTTCCTGCAAAACTTCTGAATATGACCCGGCTTGTTGTAGTAATGGCAAATGATTTTGCCTCTGAATTTTGATTTCAATCTCCCCCTAGACTTGTCTCTTTTTTGTGAAGAATCCCTGTTTCTATTTCTGCCTCTACTAGAATCCTGAACCACATTCACTTCTACCTGACCGGAGAAATCCATGTCCTTTCGTCTTATTTCTTCATTTAGTAGAGCGGATGTGACCCCTTCCATGGTCAACTTACCTTCAGGTGCTGAATTGCTAAGAGAGAGGGTGTCCCAACTTTCAGATAGTGAGCTAAGTAATAACAAAGCCTGTAACTCATCATCAAGAGTCATTTTTGTTGTAGATAATTGGTTAATCAACCCTTGAAAATCATTTAAATGAACTACCATACTTCCACCATCTTTATACTCTAAGTTCATAAGCTTCCTCATCAAAGAGGCTTTACTCATGGCATTTTTCCACTCATACATATTAGCTAACTTTTTTCACAAAGTATAAGCATTTGTCTCATTAGCAATATGTTGCAGGACACTCAAATCCACAAATTGTCTAATAGTAGCAACGGCCTTACGGCTCAATATTTCCCATTCCTTTTGGGTGACACCCGTTGGGACATTCTCATTTAAAATGGGTTCATACAAATCATTCACATAGAGTATGTCTTCCATACGGGTCTTCCAAGTACTATAATTGGTGGCATTTAAATTAACCATACCACTCATACTCAATTTATCATCCATTTTAACAACACAGAAAATCACCACAATAAGCTAACCTGGCTCTGATACCACTTTGTTGGGAAAACACAACGATGAACCCAAATTCAAGCAGAAGCAAATTAACCACTTCCCCTCTTGTGTTGTAAAATGGCAATCAACTAACACCAAAAGTATGGAACCAGCCGAGAATAATAAAAAAAAAAACAACAAATGATAAGAAGACTCAAGAATTTATGTGGAAAACCCCAATGTGGAGAAAAACCACGGGACTGTTAACAAACAATACCAAAACTTCCACTAATCAACAAAGAATTAAGTAGGTACAACCAAAGTTCATCTCTAGATCAAACTAGAGAAAATACAATCATCAAGGAAAGCCCTTGGCAACTCAATCTCCACAAACATCACTCAAAAAAGTTAAATAATATAAAACGTATCTGAGAATTCTGGGCAGAATTTACCGACTTTGAGAGCTCAAAACGACAATCCCACCATTGGATTTGAAAAGGAGAGTGTCAGGAACAACATATTAAAATTTAAGGTCGATCGGAGATCATTTGGTCGTCAGTCGGAGCCAAAACGTGAACTGCTGAATTTCTTCCTTTCCCTCTGTTTTGCCTCTCTATATTCTGCCCTATTTTTCTGCTGCTGCAGCCCAAAAATGACACCTAAGAAAAAAACGTATTTACTCAGTCTTGAAGCTTCCAAGAGAAGCTAAACCATAAGAGACAATTTGGGCCCTTTTTAGACAAAATAATAGGACCTATAAAGGACTCATACATCCACATAATAATGTGGGTAAACAAAAACATTAGACCCAAAAAATATTATTGAGCCTCTTCCTCCATGTAGGAGGAAACACCCAACATTAACAATCTCACAATGTTGTAGTATGCTTGATCTTTCTAGAGCACTTTTTTTTTTTTTAACCATCAGTTATGAGTCCATGTGAACTAACAATTATGCTACTTCATCATCACTTCGTCAATTTATTGTCATGAAGAACATGGTTGGTGTCCTCCTTTTGTTGAAAATTTTGCAGCTTGGATTTGAAGAAAAATTTCGTTACAACTTATGAGCATTTGTCATCACTCGATCATGTACAACTAGCTAATAAAGAATCCTCTGGAGCACTTTTAAAGTCCAAACTGAATCCCAAAGTTGATTCCTTTCTTCTGGGTTGTTTAACTTCATTAGAGGAATGGACAACTTTACACTGAAGTTACCATGGGGGAGATCCATCCCATTTTAGCTAACCCTCTGTTTCCCTGCTATTAATCAACTGAAAGGAGGCTATCTGTTTCAAGGCATCTTCTTGCAGCAAATCTCATTCAATTTTCCAACCCTTTCATCTAAATATTTTCTGGCAATGTGATCAATCATAGTGGGTGATATTTCTTGGACGGCTAGCTGACGCAAAAGCTGTGAACAACAACACAATGACGATAACTTTCAACGTGGATCTTGCTTTCACAGGATCTAGGGAGATCCAAATATACGCAACCTTACCCCTACAAGCATTAGTGCTCAGAGAGAGATTGACTCGAGGAAACCCACAAAAATTTTCAAAAACCATTTTACTGATATGAAATCTTTGGAGCAATTTGACAGTAGAATCTATAAAAACACATAGTAGGCACCAAAGTATTAAACAAATAAGTAGCCATTATGGAGACCAATTGCTGGGAAATAATAAGCATCCCTAAAAAAGGACCACATTGGTGCTTGAGGCAGCAACATTAGTATTAGCAACAGTGGCAACACTAACAACAACAACAACAACAACAACAACAACAACAACTAAGTGCTTAAAATACGACATATGAATAGCTAACAAATTAAGGTTTACTCATTTAATTGTAGACCTCCAATACAAAGTCAAGAGCATTTTGTAGGCATAAAAAATTTCAACAATAAGTGTCATGCTATAAAATAAATATAAATTGATTATTTTGAGTTAACCCATTTAATTAATTTAATTTATTTAAACAAATTGGGTCGAATTGGCTATCAAGTCATAGCCCAAATGACCACCAAGTCAAAAGTCAAATTGGCTATCCGGTCAACAGCCCAAGAAGACAACCAATGAACAAACCCTAGTAGGGTTTCCTTATAAATAGATTATCAGCCTCTCCTGTTCAAGGGTTAAAAATTCATTCACTCCGGTGGGCATTTAGAAGAACTCACGAGAGCTCAAAAATTCTCTCTGGAAAAAGCCAACAAATACTCCAAACACGTGTCATCCAATCTCAGAGATCAAATTATTTGCTTGGCAGAGATTAAGACTATTAGGCCCTCTCTTGAGACCAAATTCATTCAACAATATTCGAGGAGATCGAATCGGAGGATTTATTATACTTGTTCTTGTAACAGTTATACAGATATTGTACCCATATATACAATATCAATATAAAAGTTCGATTTATTACTAAATTTCTTGTCTAATTTATTTTAGACTCGAAATTTGTATTTATAAATTTTTAACACGCTCGATGGGACATCTTTACCTCATCTCTCTCTCCAAAGTACAAAATTTACATTCCTTCGAAGACAACATAGCCCCTAAGAACCCCATTTCTCAATCTTCAAAGAAAGCTATTGGATCCACATCTCAGGGATTAACAAGCGCTAGCGCTACATCTAACGGAATTATGACTAGAAGTATTGCAAAAGCTATTGCCACAATTGCCATAGGGCAATCAGTTGTGACTGCACCATTGCAATCACATCAGATTTCAAATTTCGACTTCAAAATTTCTGAGAGAGTCAACGAAGCTGCTTCTCTTGCTTTGAAGCAAAAGTCTGTTGTCGGCCTCAACATGCTGCAAATGATGCCTCGTGCGATGGATGAATTTCAAACTCATACCAACCCCACCTTCTAGCCCTTTGGTTTGGAAGTTGGTAGTTATTCAAGTAGTGATTCCTCTTCGACGTCATCACAGAAATCATTCTCTTCTCATGATTGTTGAATACGTGAGTATACAACCACAAGAGGGGGGTGAATTGTGGTGTC
>NCQV01082594.1:16709-27615 GCA_002740545.1 Lophocereus schottii
CCCCCCCAACCAAAAAAAAGATTTGGACGTTGATATGAATGGTTTCTCCTCTAGATAGATTTGTTTGTGCTCAATTGGCATTGAATTGGATTGCTTTCGGATACAATAAAACATGGGAGATTTAGGTTCCTCTACCTATCATTTAATATTGAAACTGGAAGACACAATAATATACGGGAGATTAGGTTGCCGTAATGTTTGCAGCTAACTATGCTTCCGTTTATTCTGTCCAGGTATCAGATTGGCCTTCGTTACACTGGTGGCGCGCGTATGCTTTTGATGCTGTCACTGAAGTTTGGCATTATTCCTGTTGTTGTGCCAGTGGGTGTCCGGAATTTTGACATTGATGGAGAACTTTGGGTCAAACTTCGGTTAATACCTAAAGAGCCATATGTTGGAGCTGTTCAATGGGCCTTTGTTTCCCTGCCAAAAATAAAGTTTGAGCTTTCACCATTTCGATTGTTCAACCTAATGAGTAAGTGCTTGCGCATAACCTTTGATACCCCCCAGCATTGTTCCAAATACATAGCATAGTAAAGAAAATGCTTGAGCTTTATTCCTCTCCTCAAAACTGAAGGAAACCACAGTAAATGCTTATAAACTTCAATATTAATGACATTTTCAGGAGGCTCTCATCTTTTGTCTATTGAAATATGTTTTTCTCCTTCTCTATTCCTCACGGAATATTCTCTCTTTTGGTTGTTGACATATTTTATTGTCATGATTCTTTACAACTACCTTGTTTACATATTTTATCTGCTTCTGTTATTAATGAATTACACTTTTGTATTTGTTTGAAGCTTACAAATGAGACACTAATATTCTTTTTCTTTGTTCTTCTGCGGTGCATGGATACATTGGGCAACACCAGCAATTCCTATTCTTTCAATGTAAGCGTACTGATCCCTTTGCTTTTATTTATTCATGTCATCAGAGTGATTTAAGCTCAAATTTAACTTCATGAGTTTCTTCTTTGTAGGCCTTATTGAATATACTTTAATATTACTCCTTAGGCATGAATGCTTTCAGCCCCTTTTCGTTGGCTTTTTTGGTTAACTGTCAACGACAGTTGGAAAAGACGTATCTTACTTCAAAACAAGTGCTCTTAGTTTACTGTTCCCTATATTTATCGTTTTCGTGTGATTCTGAACTAATGAATATACTGTCAATACAATAACTCCAGCTTATAAGTTGCTGCCGTCAGCCCCCACCCTCCTGATGGTCAGGCCCATGGTTTTTATTTTCTTGCTTTTTAATTTTTTTTTCATCCTCTTTGAATCCTCTAAGTTATCCATGTGCCAACAGGTTTCTGGCATCAAAGTGCATAGTTCTTTTTTCTTCCTGCTCATTCAATACTCTGACTAAGTCGAGCTACAGTTATCACCTTTGATATTCGGACCATCCATTGTGCCGTTCCATGCCCGTATCGGAGCTGATATTTCATGGACAGGACTTGGGGCATGTGTCAAACACATCCAAGCTCTAAAGTAGTGGGTTCGAACGACCAATAAAAAAAATCTGATCCTTTTCCGTCTACATCAAATTTTAGATCTTTTATGTATCAATTGCAATTTGATATGGTATTCGGATTTAAGATTGCGATAATAAAATAATCTCAAACAATTACTTTGTAATTGTAGCTTTTTTCACATGTAAAATGACAAATCCCCACATCTGTGTCCTAATTGTGGACAGTTTTCTGGTGTCCTAGCTTTAGGATTTTGATGAGGCAGATAATCGAATCCATGCCCAAGTGCATGTAGCATAGGTTATCACCTTAAAGCCTTTGTTTGGTCTTCTGGGGAATATTCTCAACCTGGTTAAGTTTGTTTTCCCCTTTGGGCAAGTTTCAACTTTCAACATCGTACGATGACATCAACTGTTGGTGCCTCTTGTATTAGATTTGTGTTTTTGTAAGGCCTCTTTCCATTAGTGGCATCTGGATAGTACCTTGTTTTATTGAATTGGTGAAATTCTTTACATGTGGTCTTTAGGATGTCCAATTCTCTGTTTGTCTCAGCCTTGTAGATCCTGTTCAATATTGTTGTCATTCGTAAGTTTCGGTCTACTGTCTGTAAACAGGTTCTTGACAAAACTGCTTACTGAGGATTTGCCTAGACTTTTTGTCCGCCCAAAGAAGATAGTGTTGGACTTCCAGAAAGGAGAGGCAATGGGGCCTCTGCCTGATGATTTTTTTAAGTCTGTGGATGCCCAAGAAAAAAATAAAGATTATGTTGGAGAGCTGTCAGTGACTCTTGTTGATGCTCGTAATCTCTCGTATGTTGTTTATGGTAAGATGTCTTCTTTTCGGTTTTACTTATTCATATCCGAGTCTAGGATGTCGATAATTCATTTCATGGTATGGTCTTTAAGTTGTATATTTTTCAGTAGTTCTTTAGTGTCCTGTAAAAAGGCTTCTTCATAAATAATTCTGAGTTTTAAGTGTAATTTCAGGTAAAACTGATCCATATGTTGTTCTACATCTGGGAGATCAAACAATACGCAGCAAAAAAAATAGTCAAACCACTGTCATAGGACCACCTGGTGAACCGATTTGGAATCAGGTAACAATATGGTTTGGGTTCTTTTTTTTTTTTTTACATGCATCTGAAGTCTTTTCGATACCATGACCTTTGACTTTCTGGTTCTTTTTCGTAGGACTTCCAACTGTTTGTTGCAAATCCTAAGGAACAGAAATTGTATATAGAAGTTGTAGACTCCATTGGCTTTGCGAATCTGGTAGTCGGTATTGGAGAGGTAGTGTGTTCTATTCTTCTAAAGGCTGCACAGTTGTGTTTATTGCATATGCTGTTGTTTTAGTTGTCTGCCAGTAATATACGTGTTTTTAACGTTGCATGAGCTTTAGAGATTTCATTTTTCTCATTTATGCTTTCTAGAAGTGTGAATTCCAATGAAGGAAAATCAAGCAGTGCTTGGTGGCTTATGTATATTTCCATTGGTCGAAAGTTAAGGACTGTGCAGGCTGAGATGTTTTGAGCACAAGTGATGCTCGTGGAAGTCGTGTGGCAATTTATTGGAAGTTGCAAACCAAAAAAGAAATTCCTGATCTTAGTGATCTGTTGACTGCTTTTTAGGTTCTGTTTCATGTTTTTGTTTATTTAATTTTTTTCAGCTTCTGCTCTATGGCTTCGTTGGTCTTATTGGAAGATTATTAACTGGATTCCTAGCCCACATATACAATCGGATATATTTGATATTTCCATTGGTTGAAAGTTAAGGACTATGCAGCCTGAGATGTTTTGAGCAAGTTGTGCTCATAGAAGTTGTGTGGCAATTTATTGGAAGTTGCAAACCAAGAAAGAAATTCCTGAACTTAGTGATCTGTTGACTGCTTTTTAGGTTCTGTTTCATGTTTCTATTGATTTAATTTTTTCAGCTTCTGATCAAAGAGCTTCATGGTCTTCTTAAAAGATGGTTAACAGGATTCCTAGCCCATATATACAATCGTATATATTTGATGTTTCAAGTTCCTTTGTTCTTGTTATGGGTTATGGGGGATGTTACATGGATTCGGTTACAAGGTGTCAGATATGGATGCGGATCCGAGTATGCGACTTGTCAAAGCTCTTAATTTTAGGACACAAGGACACTATCCAAAATTTGGACACGGATATGATGATTCATCATTTTTTACATGCGGAAGTTGCTGTTTGAAATTAATCTTTGAAGAATATTTCAATAATTAAAAGGTCTTCCACCTGTCAAACCATTAAACATTAAATATTTGTTAGAAAAATAATGCATGAAGAAGGAAAACGACCATATATTCCTAATTTTTTTTCACCCCCACTGCTTTATAGTTTGGATAAGTGTCCGACACATATCCCATGTCCTGCCCATGGTGTGTCGTGTCCGATGCCGGTATGGAGGGGCAAAATGGAGAGTCCGGGTATCATAGGCTTATAGCTTATGGGGGCATCTTGTTCTGATTTGTGATTTCCACCAGGTCGACTAAAAAAATTTTGTTTCTTTTGTGGAAAAAGGGGGAGAAAAAGAACTCCAGAAGCCAAACTTGAATGCCTCATGCATCAATCATCATGCATCATGCATCCATTGATTCTGCATTTGTGGTTATGACAATGTTTTTCAAATATGATCCATGAATCTTCTCTCAAAGCTCATTCGGTATGGATGTTTGATAGTGAGACTGAAAGCCCAAAAATTTCTGGTTTTGCAATTTAGTGTTGTTGTGGCTCGTCCAGGTGGATTTAGGCATTCTGCAAGACACTGTGCCAACCGACAAAATTGTTGCCTTATCTGGAGGTTGGAATTTGCTCAGAAAGAGAAATGCAGGCGAAGTACTTCTTCGCTTGACATATAAAGCATATGTAGAAGATGAAGAAGATGAAGGGACAAAAGCATCAGGAACTGACACAGAAATTTCAGAGGATGAAGCTTCTGATTCTGATGAAGCTAATCTCGACTATAAGCAGATGCTGGGAGCGACGAGAGATACGGAAAAAGAATCATTTATGGATGTTCTTGCAGCTCTACTTGTCAGCGAAGAATTTCAGGGAATAGTAGCATCAGAAACTGGAAATTCCAAAATTGAAGAGGAGATTACCAATTCACGGTCTACAACTCCTAGGTCTCGAGACCGTGCGGCTGAACCTGTCTCCTCTAAGGCAGCTGCTGGTGCTCAAGGTTCTACAGCCATTGTTATCAAAGATCATTTTAATAGGTAGATTTAGTTCCTCAAATTTTTGTCATGTGATTCTGATGGCCTTTGTTTCTTGAAGGATCTGCATTGTTTTGGCTGGCTGTGATAACAAGTGTTGCAGTTACAGTTGCTATCAACGTTGGTAGTTCAAGTCTTTTCAATCTATGACTTTGACAGGGTTTTGCAGGCCAGTTTTGTTCTTCATAGAGGTGGGTGACACACTGATACTGATTTCCCTTTTTTGGGGAGGAGAGGATCTCTTTTTTGTCCGTTCCATTTCTTATATACTGTGATAATTGTTTTTCTGCTGTTATGTTCCCATCGATCAAATTATTTATCATGTTCAGAGTATGTTTTCTTTTCCCCTTTTCTCTGATCAGCAATCAAAAATTACATTAGACAGTAGGGGAATGTCACTGTGAAGACGGTACAACTGCGTGAACCATTGTGCTCTCAAGTTCTAATGAATGACAATATCTAGAGAATCTCAGAAAGTCAAATTTTTTCCGCAATTAGGCTCTTGACTCCAACTCTACAAAATTCTCAAAAATTCTTCCTCAGTTGAGCTGCTATCACCCATGTATGGTTTGTTGTACATACATTTGTGTTTGTTGGATATACTCCCTGCTCAACCTGATGACCTTTATTTGCAACTAATGACAACACATTTGGTCTGGATCTTATGAAATAAAGGTCTATGGAATCTAATGCATAGAACCTTGGAAGCCGAGATGTCTCTGCACCATCTGATATTTGCCTCGCACCAGGGTAATCAGCTTTGTGATACATCACAGATATGATCGTTAGCCGCTTCTTCAGTCGTTATGTGAGTTGCTTAAGTTCTCTTCTTTCCATCTCTTGTTCCAATTTGCTTTGTGTCCCATCTCTGCAGCCACCTATTAGCCATTAAAAATCATAATCACTTGATTTAAAAGGCTTCTATTGGAATTGCCCTGGGATTTGTGTTCTGACCCTCTAGGAATCAACTTTATCCTGCATACGAAGTTTCTGAGGCAAGTTGTGTTCTGATTCTCTAGTAATGAACTCTGTCCTCAACTCTTCACACAAGGTTTCTTACCTAAGTTGCTTTTGCTTCATGTTTAAAGTTAGTTTTATGTATCCTGATTTATTCCTTTGTTGTTAATTAATTAGCTGCTCTCTGCAATCTTCACGAGGCTTAGGAAGGTAGATAAATGCAGGTTAGAAAAGATACTGAAAGAGAAGTTTCTTTATGAGATGTGAAATAGCAAAGCGGAGCACTACTTGTCCCATTGTGGCACTGAGCCACAAAAACAAGGAAATCTATACAAATATAGGTCCTAAATAGGCATATGATGTTCCAGGTAGCTAATTGAAGTTGCAAAGGGGAATGTACAAATATCTTTTGGCATCTTTCAAAACTTGGAGACTTGAAAATATTGCATCATTGGTATCTGATTGAGGCTCTTATCATTTTTGATGTCATATTGTTTCTGGAGAGCCTTTTGTCGAAGAAATGTGTCTGTTGGAAGAGGTAGAATGACAGGTAAAGGTCATAGCATTTGATTTTCGATTTGAGGCTAACTAGACTGCCCATTGATAGGTGTGGATGCATGTTATTCGAGTCATCCACTTCGTTTATCGGATGTTTGGTTGCAAGAGCTTTTTGGGGAAGTGTTAGCTGTTTTGATTGGTCAAACAGCTAATATAGTGTTTGATAAAGTGTTGTTTGAAATAGTTACTTGGGTCCAAACAGCTCTTTTTCAAAAGGCTATTCCAAGTAGCCTTTTCTAAACATTTTCTTGGTGAAAAAACCTAATTCCCAAGATTTTGGAGAAATGTAATGTGTGCCATTAAATCTTATGTTGCCTATTACAATAGCGTTGCAAATAATTTGTGATATGATCAACTTAATTACATAATATCATGACACGTATCTTATTTCTATTTAACTTAATTGCTAATTAGTTATTTATTCATTAATTGCTAATTAGTTATTTATTCATGTGGGCTGTTTAATTTATATTTTACTTATATAATTCATTGAGCTTCATAATATTTTAATTCATGTGAAAGGGAAGATTGTGTCTAATAAATAACAAAATAAGTTTATAAGTCATAACTATTATGTAAATATAGATTCAAACTGAAATGAAATTGAGGCAAATAATGAATACAAATTATGAATAATTACTCAAAAAATAAGAGTAAGTTAAGTTAATTTGTATGTGTAACGTAAATTTGCTTATTGTTGAAAATAAAACTAGATGATCAATAAATAAAAAAATATGTTCAATAAAATAATAGATTAGAGATATGGGCATATATGGAACTTTACCAAATATATTTTTTATAAATAGCTCATTTTGCCAAGCACTTTGTTTAAAAATAGCTGACTTAAACAGGTAATATAAACAATTAAATCAAACAGCTAACAACTAATACAAACAACTAATATAAACACCTAACAATTGTTTGTCAAATAGGGCCTATGTCTTCTTCTGAGTGCCAACTGCCAACATGAGGTCAATGAGCACTTGGGTTGTAAATTGAAAGGTGATTGGAGATAGTACTGGTGAAAATCTGTTATACATAACGTGTTAATTATATATTTATGAGATGATAACAAAATGCCTGTACAACTTTAGACCCACACAGATATTATAGAGTGGATACCCTAATACCCTCCTGAGTCCTGCTTGAGTATAGGCAGTGTTAATACAAGTAGAACTTCTTAGACCTCAACCTACGGCAGAACCCATGCTGTATTCCCAGATCTTCACCCCTTTTTCCACCTTCTGTTATTAGTCCTTTCTCCTCTTTCCCTCTACCATGTTCTGCATCACCACACTAAATACAATGTGATGAACCTAGTCAAGTCTGAAGCAGTCAGATAACTATTATGATAATAAATAAATTACTAAAGCTAGGTTTTTTTTTTAAAAAAAAACTAATGATTTGTGGTACACTTACTTAGTTTCAATCGTTGGCTATCTGCTAAGCATATACGACATAAAAATAATGCCGCAACAATTACTCAATGTGAATATTCCCAAAGCTGGGTGGAGGAGGCCTAGTTGTTGATAGCCTTTGCTTCCTGATTTGCAAATACATTCTTCCAAGCTCACAAATGAAACATGTAGTGGAAGATTCCTTGCGTGAAATGAAAATTAAAGATGACAAACTGGTGTGTTTATCATATGGAAATATTATGTATCATTCTAAAGCTTGCAAGATAAGTTGGAAGTTTCCAAAATAATTCTGATTCTGATGAGAACAAGAAAATTGTATCTAAAACTTACTAAACTCGTAAAATAATTCTAAAATACTAATCAGAACCAAATACTCCTAAGATAACGCTAGATATCTTGTTTTGAACATGCTAGAAAATCCTAATCAATTGCCACTGAAAAGTTGATGATATTGCAATAATACGAAATATATCCTAATATCCTGAGTCTTTTCCTGCATTTATTCTGTATCATGCATCCAGTATATCATGATTTCCTGATGACTTACACATTGGGTGGTGGGGGCAGGGTAGTGGCGTGATTTATATCCAGAGTTATGCTGTAACAGGGATAGAACTTTGTGTCTCTGGTGGACAGAGGCAGGTCTTAGATTTGAAATTTGAGGTCGTGTGGGTTGTATGAGGCACCAGCACCCCCACACCCATCAGTTATATATTTCCCATTGTGATATGCTGAACAGAGTACTTGTCTTTTGCGACAAAACATAGTTGGGTGTAAACGCAAATATTTTGAGAAAGAAGCTAAGCTTTGGATACTCCTTTCCAAGTACCTTCTGTCTAATTTTCACCTTTTATCTCCCAGTGTGCCCCTATACTTATGAAGTAGCTCTCGAACTGCCAAACTCGTCTGAAACAGAGATGAGAGTTAGAAGCTTAGCTCGCTGAAAACTGTGGTATAAAACATCTTCAACATCCCTCTTTTGCCCTGTATGTTCCTGAAAAGGGTTGATATAGACCACTGGGCCCCTTGTATTGATAATATCATGAACACAGCATCCCCCTTCCCCCTTTCGAGAGGTATGGCTGCTGTATCTCCCCTTCCCCCCAACTACCTTGCTTAGCCAGGACTACAGGCTATGAATTTTCATTTTGATTTGGGTTTTTGTTGTTGTTTTTGTTTTGTGATCGTTTCATTAGTTTCACACTTTAAAATGGCAGTTGAAATTACTGAATGGAGTTTTTATCCTACATTGGCAGGCAGTGCTATTCATGTTATAAAGAGCTGAAGAGAAGGGGATCCACACTGTATGTTCGTAGTTTAGTTTATGCAGATTGATGGATCATCTAATCCTAAAGCCTGGTTGAGCTGTGATTTTTATGCACCTTTGCCTGGGGGAGTTTTTGAGGCTTGCTCCCATCAGCCATAGGCTATTGCAATTGTATATCCTAATTCACCCTTCCCCCATTTTTTGACATGACTCTCCTGGTGTCATATGTTCATAAACCACAGGTAACCCCTCATTGTTTTAGAAAATTGAACGAGGTTCTTATTCATAATCTATCATGATTGAGCATAATTTGGGAAGTCGTACAGATTGAGTTTTGGCCAAGGGTTTCTGTGTGCTAATAACATCAACTTCTTCGACCCCTTTGGTTCCTGGATAGAGAGAATCAGGGATCGTGGATGAAGTGGGTGCCGAGATTGTTCAGGGAAAACTTGGCCGACCTGGCAAAGTTGACGTGCACTTGATTACCTGATTCACAATTAGACATAACTAAAAGAGGGTATATCGTTGATAGGGGGGATAAGATAATTTGAACATAAGCCTAACTAGGTGTGTAACTAAGCCGCACCGAGCTTGAATTGAGTTGGGGCTTAGCTGGGTTAGATAGAAGCTCAACCTGTGCTCCGGCGCTCCGCTCCAAGCACATTGGGCGGTGAAGTTTACAGGGTTCAGATTTACATTGCTTGGTTTTACGTTCCTTTTTATTTTTTCTTTAAAGTTTTTAGCTTCAAGGCTACAGCTTGAGCTAAATTTTAATCTTTTACTTTTGATTGAAGAAATAAGGGTTGGAATAAAATTTTATTTGACCTTAATAATAATTTCATGGTCTACATAAAAGCAATGTTAAGAGAATTGACTCGATGATTAATCTGTTTGAAAGAGTGGGTTATGTGGTCGACTGGTTTGACCGGTTAAACCGGAGTCTGACCAGTTGACCTGGTTTGTCGTTGAATTGGATTAAATCTGCATGATCCAGTAGGCCAACCACCAATAATTGATTATTTTAAAAAAACAAAAAAGTGAAAAAATTATATTTTTAGTTCAAATATTGCAAGTTCAGTTATTTTTGTTAAATTCAGTTAAGTCTGCACCAAAAAATGAAAAAGGGAAAATGAGAATAGTGTATAAAACCTTAGAATATTTCACAACTCACATGGCCCAGAATGCTGCATGTCATGGCCCAAGCCAACAAAAGAAGTATTGAAACAAACAAAACCCTAATTATCCTATCACATTATTGCTTATTCTTATTTCCTCTCCTGAAGTTGAAGTAGACCCGCAAAAGCCATGCTAAGAAAGAAACAATCCTTCAGTACAATCGCTCTCCTCACTCTTTGTGCGTGTGTGTGGCCATTGCATTTTGATCCAAGAGGGCGCTGCGATTTATTGGTTCGAACCACTGCATTTTCAGTTTTCAATCCTTCCTTTCATGTTGACAAGTCTGCGTGAGGGCTAATCAGCTTTCTCTGTGTCTCTCTTTCTTTTGCCTCTTCAAAAAAATAAAATAAATAAATAAAAGCTGAGTCAATCAGTTAATGGTCCAGGTTTTTCCCCCAAAACCGTCCAGTTTATCCCCCAAAACCGTCCGGTTTATCCGATTGTTGATCATGTTTGACCAAGTCGTTGGTCCAGCGGTTTAGCAAGTAACTTAGGAACGGATGAGTGTCCGGTTTCCGATTGAGCCGGTTGAACTGACTGGTCCGGTCCTCTTAACATTACACACAAGCACATAATAAGAAAATAAACTGATTGAGCTCAATTAAGCCAAAGTAAATGAGGTGAGCTGAGTTTTGCTAGGCTCGGACTCAGCTTGGTATGTTTTTGGGCCAACTCAACTCAATGAGCTTTGTTTGATGTGAACTCGAGCCAAACGTTGACTAAACCAAATATGAGGAGTTGATGAGCTGCCTCGATTTTGTTATAGCCTTAGCCTAACTTATTGGTTAATGAGTAAATTTGGAGTTTCACTAGATGATATGGACTATATTT
>NCQV01082594.1:27644-37972 GCA_002740545.1 Lophocereus schottii
TAATTCGGTATTGGGGGTGTTTGCTAACAACAACTGTTTGGAAAAAAATAACTATTTGGGAGGATTTTGCTATTTGGCTCCAAAAAACTGTTTTTGAAAAAACTATTTTTATTAGTCTTTGCCATTCTGAGAAGGCTTTGTGAAAATGATATAATTGTTCAAAAGTTTGAAGAATTACACCCATGCCATTTAAAAGTAATTTATAGACAAGGGCATAAATGGAATATGAAATTTTACTAACAACTTGCTTAGAAACAGCTAGTTTTACCAAATACTTTTTCTAAAAATAATTAATTCAAACAGTTAATACAAACAAACAACAGCCAATACGAATAGGTAATAGCTATTTGCTAAATAGGGTCATTGTATTTTGGCATAATTTAATAGTGTACCCAAGGAGGAGTAGCAAGGGGAGATTGTGTTCAGCCACCCAACAGCCCTAATAATCAAGAAATCAAGGCAGCAGCTTAGCTCATGAAAGAATTACAAATAGGCGCATATTCTGGTTTTGCTCAGGAAAAGGATGAACTTCTCTACCTTATAACTTGACAACCAGGATGGAAGAGAGTTGATTCTTAATCCAAATCAAAGCTTAAGGAGTTAGGAGTACAACAAATCAAGTCATTTGGAGTTCATTTCGTAGGTCAAATTAAGCTCCAAAGTCAACTGTTTCAGTTTCTGTTCCAGCAGCCCATGGGTAGAGAAAGAGCGAGTGGTTGAGCACCTCAAGTAGCTGATTTGTGGGACTTTGGCACCAAAATGAGTCATAATATTTATCAATATCTCCCCTCCCCCCTCCCCAAAAAAAGATGGTGCCTTTTGTCCAAGGGAATTGACTTTTATCGAATCAAGAAATGCAAGAAATTCCCTTTTAACCGGTCATGGGTCGTTTGTTTTCTAGCTATTGTCCAACCGGTTCAGCACTTATTTTTGCCAATCTATGGTACAAGCAACTTGTCAAGAGTCCTAAATAAGTAATTAGAGAATACTAATAAAATTAATAGATTTGGCAACTATTTTTATTGAGACTTACAAGCTAATGTGTTGTCAAGCTTTAAGCTTCTTGATTGTACTTAGCTTAGAAAGTTGCATTTTGTATTTCCCTAGTTGAAGGAGACGTTGGGTAGCTAGGGAAGGGGTTGTTATTACCCTCTTCCACTCTTGTAATGATCATATTATGTCTTAATTACTTGTAGAGTGCAAACTCCCTCAAAGTCCCGCTCTTTAGCTCTCTATAGTGATGTTCAAGAGACCTTTCCTGATCTTTTGAGTGATGTTTCTTATCTCACTTGATCAAAGGGTTGATCTCTAAGTTTCTTGGTGGTAATGTCTCATCCAGGACTACTTAGTTTATGATTGTTATCGTTCTTGTGATCACAAAACCTGAGCCATACCCACTAACAACGTAAGATCTCTTCTTTCCCTCAACTTTTGGGACTTAGAAGTGCATGAAGTGGTATCAAAGCTAAGGATACTCCCTCGGCCGTAGGTTACGCTAAATCCTAAACACAACTCCTGTCCAAACACAACAACCCCACAAAGAACTCGGTTAGCTTACACCCATCATGGCTGGTAGCATGGCTTTGGAAGAGAAGTTTGAGTAACTGTTGAAGCTAAACACCGAGAAAAATGCCCAACTTGAGTACCACAAAAAAAAAAGTTTGAGTAACTCTTGAAGCTAAACACCGAGAAAAATGCCCAACTTGAGTACCACAAAAAAAAAGTTCACACTTTCATACTTATTTAACCATGCTTGACTAAGTGTAGCAGGAAAACAATTAAAAATGAGCGCCTAGTACTATCCCCATACATAATAATTGAGGAAAAATGTAACCACGTTTATAGGAGTGGTGGTAAGTAACTAAGGTATGTCCATACATGTTAAGCGTGAGGACTTCCATGTTGTGAGTATGGCACACTTGACAAGGATATTAAGGCCCTGTTCTTTTCAATGGAAAATGAAGAGTGTGGGATGAGTGAGTGTGGGAAAGGGGAAAAGGAGTAGGTGAGAGTTGGTAAGAGTAATATTTTTTTTAAGTGTGGGAAAGTGGGGAAGGAGTGGGTGAGAGTGGACAGGAGTTGAAAGGAGTTGGATGAAGTTGGGGAGTTGGTTTAAGTTATATATTTTTGTATTTTAATATAGTTTTTTTAATTTATGATAGTAAGTAACGATCTTAAAATTAAATTTGAATAGAAAAAAATTTCTTTATGTGTTTGTTTGATGGTTGTTGTTGCCCCCCAAAAATTTTAAATTTTCGCAAATAAGTTGAATCAGTTGCGGATGTTAATTTTTATTGTATATTTTCGGGATTTGTTAATTTTCATCGAAATTTAAAGTTAAATATCGTACTGTACGTTGCGCAAATATGGTTTACTTTGGTTGGATTACGATTAATTGATTGTTGAACTGAAAATTACATAGATAATCTTTATTTTTTGTGTGCAAATTAATTATTCATATTTTATGACATTTTTGTACTGTCTGACTGAAATTAGACGTTGCTATTCCTCAATTCTTAATTACGTTAACGATACCGATCAAATTAGTTTGAAATTCAAAATTAGATATCACCGAAAATATTATCCGAACACAATCTTATTATATCCAACTGTAATCCACAAATTCAATAAGAACATGACATGTGTCATATATCTGTTTAATGAATATTCGGTTTCATATGAAATTAGTGAAATTATTACTTTACTTTCTATCGCCAACGACAAATGTTTATCTCATAATGTAAACGATTACTATTACTTTTACAATAGTTAACATTTATAACATCCGTTAGTTCTATCGCGATTACCAAAAAACAACATCTGCATTTTGTGTCACGATTTATGATGGTCGGAAAATAATGTGTTACATATACCACAACAACAATCCACATGTTGGTAACGTATAATAAATTTCAGAGTCAACGAAAAACCATTTCTAACTATCTGTTCCATATAAAAATTAAACTGAAAACATCTACCACTCATGAATAACTAACATTTTCTTATCAACGCAAAAATTTAGAAAATACAAAAATTATCATTTCTTTAATACGTACAACATAAATAATTTCATGTACAATTTATGGTACAACTTACAAATATTCTAATTACATATGAAAAATAAATAAAACTCTTCATAATTAGTATCAGACTACTCGGACGTACAATTATATCAATTATAAAACTTTTCAAACTATGTCAAATAGTAATTATAAGTAGAAGTAGGTGAGAGTAGGTGAGAGTGGGTGAGAGTGGGTGAGAGTAGTATTTTTGTTTAAGTGTGGGAAAGAGTAAGAAGAGGGGAGAATGAATGGGTGGGTGTAAGAAGGAGTGGGTTGGGTTCATTAAATCACGAAAAGAATAGGGCCTAAGTGTGGTAGCCATATGTTTTCATTTTTCAAAATTTATTTTAGGTTTCACCACTAAATTAGTGAAGACCATTGAATTAAAAAATACTATAAAAAAAAGTCATTTCTTGCAACAAGCTTTTGCAACAACCCGGTTGACGTTGTTGCAATAAATAATTATGGCAACGACCTAATTGAGTTGTTGCAAATTGTTATTGCCATACCAACCACTTTGGCTTCCCTCTACATCGAAATTTTGAATGGCAAACATGCAAACATAGTATTACAGCAGAAAAATTCGTTCTTCTATTTTGAAGGTAATATTCTCAATAACACCAGCCGTTGCAAAAGGTTTGACGTATTACGTATATATTTCAACGACATTAGTTGTTACAGATATTTAGGCACATGTATTGTCAGAACTTGTCATTGTCAAGAATAAAAACTATTAAAATTATAAAATTTTAAAGAATTTACAACTTGTAAAGTTAAAATTAAATATTGAGCTAATGTCCTAAGAGTTTAAAACAACTCACCTTTGATACGTCACTAGGTATATGTATCTTATTTTGAAATATAATTCATGAACTTGGATGGCATTTTTTCTCAAAATATTTTTGCCCAAAATGTGATTTTTTGTGTAAGTATGACTAATAATAATAATAATAACAATAATAACAATAATAATAACAATAATAATAATAACAACAACAACAATAATAAGTACTTATTGCCCCTATATCTGATTTTTTTTGTTAACAGTAGTTAGGCTAATTAGGGTTGAAAAAAACAAAAAGAATTCTAATTGAAATTAAAATAACATGGGAAAAAGGGGCAACACCCTTGACGTCCAGGATGGTTTCCTCTTTCACGCATGGGCAGAGATAGAGTCAGGGGGAGGAAGAGAGGGAGAGAGGAGAGAAGCGGCAGCGGCAACGGCACAAATACACCGCCAAGGGTGGTGGTAACGTCACCATCGACTCAAGTAAGGCCCAGGATGGCCGGATTTCGGCCGGTTGGGGTGCAGCGTTAAGATAGAGAAGGAGGCAGAGAGGAAAGCTGTAAGGCTTCTCTGTAGGCTACGGTAGATCCCATGGTGGGCTACGTCAGCCCCACGTGTTGGTGGCGGATGGCTAAAACGACTTGGTAGCAAGGGTTGGCCTAAGTGGTTGCTAAATCAAACCTATACCAAACCCTGGGCGCCTATTAGAATCAATTAATTAACTGTTGGCATCCTTCATTCCTCCCTAATTTTCTGATTTTAACTATAAATTCAACTCAACTAGTAATGATTGTGAGTTTGTGCTTGTATTTGACTAGGAATCAGATGAAACGTGTATGTAACACGGTTGAATATCTGAGCAATTCTTGACCAGCCCTTTATCCTTAAGTGGAGCTCACGGGACGAGGGGATTAGTCACTGCGATCGGCGGTGGATATATACCTTTGGTTAAACAAAAAAAAAAAAAAAACACGGTTGAATCTCTAAAAAAGTGGTTACCCTCAGTTTATTGCTTAATGTCTCATGAATATGATTTTAAATAGCTGGATGTAGTTTACAGAAGAAAACAACAACAACAATAACTCCCAGTGTGGGTCCCGCTTTCGCGGGGTTTGGGGAGATCCAATTGTAGGCAACCTTACCTGTACTGGCATTTCTACCCGTAGAGAGGCCGATTCCAAAAGACCCACGAAAAGAGTTTTGTGAAAATATTTAGTTTACAGAAGAAAGTAATAGTAAAATCGTACCCTTTTTGGTCAGTTTTGACTATGCGAATGGGACTGGCTTGGAAAGGAGGATTATTGATGCAAACTGCTAGAGAGTTTTCATTATTGGCTTGCAGTTGTCTATTATCGCTTATTCCAATTACATATTGGATAATAGGCTACTTTCGTGTTATGTTTCTGTTTGAAAACTTTCCATTTCTCAGTTATCAGCATTCCTCAAACTGGAAAACCATGGTGTCATGTACAATAGAAAATGGTATTTATCTGAAAAATTTGTACATGTTGTTTGAGGATGGCATTTTATTTTATCTAATGATCTTTCCGTTCCTCCAGGTGGAACCTTCCAGAGAATGTTTATGATCTCATATCTGGATGATGAGATATCGGTAAGTGTTGGGAGTTCAGCTTGCTTGCTATCACCTAGCATGTTTCCTCTGCATAATGCTTTATGGCACAATGGATTGTTGCCCAATGAAAATTTCTGGATTTCAGTCATATAGTGTGCAGAGGTGTTCTGCTTGAATATACAACCATGGATGGGATCATAGCAACTAGGCAGTTGTCTCATATTTGCATGGAGGAGGTTTACTTATGTGTTGTACTGGGCCTTTTTGTGAAAATTTAGATTCATTTTACTCGAGGATGAAAAAATTGTCTATAATAATGTTGGAATGTTAAGTGCCTAGCATAAGGTGAAAAACGTGAATTGAAATGTCTGAGTAACATTGGATTGCTACAAGCAATATACTCTTCTGAGGGTGCTATCAATAAATGAGCAAGCAATGCTTTCTCTGATTTATAGGAGAACCCAATTCTTAGATGTTGCTTTCCCATAGAGAAACAGTGCGAAACACAACTGCCCGAGTCTTGAACAACACCTCTTGTGACATAGGCTAATAGGCGATAGTGTTATGAAAACAATACTTGGGAAGCGTCTTTACAGTCTCCTTTCCTTGGATACAAACATGGTCTGCCTTTTAGTACCAAAAGTAACAGCTATTGTCATGATATGAGGACTGGTTCCATGTTGTTCTTAACATTTTCATGCAATTGGCTTATTCCCTGGATGGAGTGGCTTCAGACATATTGATCGGCGTTAGTTTATGTCATACTTGAGAGATATACTGTAACACTTCCTAATTATGCATGATTCACTATTTGCATTCTCCTTAATAAATCCCTAAATTAGGATTAACGAACTCGATGATATAGGGCATTACCGCTGTCCAAAAGGACAAGACTTAAAGTATGTATACTAGAAATAATATAGTTATGCATAACTTTAACTATACACATTCACACGTTATTAAAGCATATACAATCAACTGCTAACCCACATATAGTTTGTACACTACAGTAAAGCAATTTACCACATAATCTATACCTCTATCCACTGAAGATTTCAAAATACAGCTACAAAATATATATGTATTATATCATTGCTGGTCCCTACAGATTCTCTTGTTCAACTTATTCTCTTCAACTGGTTTGCTAGCATGAGAGCAGTTCACTGAGCATTTGCCTAAAACAAAACATCAAAAATATTTCGAATTGTGAGCCGAAACTCAGTACATGCATTCCTATATTGTTAAATAACATGTATATAAATTGATTGGGCGCTCGCTTTACAATTCATTTTAAGTTAAAACAGTGAATGAGATGAATATAAAACTGTATTGTTAGTTATTATCTAATCGTAAACCCATTGATACTATTATGATATATGGATAGGTATAACACCTGTCAAGCCAATCGGAATACCTAATCTGAAGCCGCGTGGATAATTGAAGGGCAATGCCCTTGTAATACCCGCGTATTTTTACTTTTTGTTAAGCTGCTTGTAATGTTCTTTTTTACGTTATAAAAATCGTATTTTATTAACGATCTGAGTTAATTATTTTCTATGCGCCCTTGTGAGCCTTAATTTTTTTAAAAAGAATATTCTCTCTATTACAATTATTATTATTATTATTAGTTTGAAAATTTATTCAATGATTTTTAATAAGCGTTATTAACCGTTATTAACGAGTACTAATTCAAGTAGAAACCCGAATACGATTAGGTTGTTAACCTTAAAAATAGTTCGACGTTTATTAAATTGAACCTAGATAAACTTGGGAACGAATAACCGATGAAAGGTCGTTTTAGCGATTGAGGTTAGAGTTTGAGATACGAATTAGGTTAATGGTACCAATTCCTAAGCAGTTTGGAACAAAAATAAAGAGAAAGAGAGAAGGAGGGGGGTAAATTTATGTGTGGTCCTCTTTTTCTGTTTTTCTCTTTTCCTTGCTACGAGCTCCCCCTTCCCGACATCTCACCCTCTCTCTCAGTCTTCATTTTCTTCCTTCTCTCCTCCTCCACCATACACGCACCTCCAAGCTCCATTTTTTCAGAGAGTTTTCGCCATCTATAGCTGCAAAACTCTCCTATTCGACCACTCCCACGAGCTGACAAATATTTGGTGCGAATTTGGGTTGGAATCTGAACACATGCACCATGTTTATGGAGGATTTTGGGGGGAAGAATTGGAGCACAAACACATGCCCATGTATGGCCATGCAATTCAACTCTTAGTTGCTTACATCTTCTATAAATTGGAGTTAAAATTCGCAACNNNNAACAGCCAATTCAACCTCGAGTCAGTAAGTGAAATTTGGTCTATTTTAGGGTTTAATTTTGTGAGTTTAGGCGTGAATTGGGTGCTGCTCGTGCTACCAGAGGGCAAGGTTGGGAATTTGGAGCTGTTCAAGTACCCAAAGTCGCGCCAGTAAGCCCTTCGAACGAACACGTAGCTTGGAATCGAGGTGGGGATTTCTTTACTCCTAATTTACTATTAATTTCAACGAATTTAATTAAATTAGCTAGCGCATGTTAATTTTGAGGATTGAAATCAGTTGGGAAAACTTAGAGTCGAGATTGAGAAATTACGAACGTGGTGTTGATTTTAGGTCATTTGTTTGTCGAATTGATGCTAACTTTTGATCACCGGCCAGTCTGGAGAAATGTTTAATGAATAAAATGTTGGCGTAGCGCTGTGATATCATCACTTATTAGTTCGAATTCCGTTTGAAGCTTTAGGATACTAATTGAAGTAATTGTGGAAATTGGTTTGGGCATGTTAATGGTCTATTCGTAGTAATTACAATGAAATACTATGCCTATGGATATTGGTTTGCGAACTAGAAAGTAAATATTGCTTTGGAGTTTCTATTTGCATCAGTTAAGTATACGTTAAACTCTATATTAGTTATTAAGCATGAATGTTATACCAATATATGATCGTTCTATGTATTATTGGTTTGTGCATGTTACTATTGAACCGAGCTTGGTAGCTGGATGGTTTGAGATGGAACTAATGAGAAATTTGAGATTCTTGTAATTGGTGTTGTGTGAGGAGGGAGCGTGGGTAATGAATTGCCGCAATCGTGTGAATTGCGAGACCATGTGTGGCTTATTGAGTAGATTCGGCCAAGTTGTGCTATGAAGTGTGTGAATGTGCTACGTCCGAACCCTTTTCCTCCTAATGTGCTGGGTGACATTATGTAATCAATTCTTGAAATTTTAGACGTATTTTAGAAGAAGGGTCATTTAGAAAGCTTGTTTTCATAATTGCGAATGCCTATAAATACTTATCAATTGCCTGATAGTTTGTGAAGATGTTTGCAGCCTAAAAGAAATCCTAAATCATCGAAATTTTCAGTGAGTGACTCGACTGAATAGTCGATAGGTTTAGGAAGTTTAAAAGTGAAGTAACAGTGAGTTCGAAAACGTTTTGAGGCATTAGTTTTCATATAACTTCTCTTTGTGTTTAAAATGATTTAAACATCTTGAAAAAGGACATCTGAAGTTACTAATTATGAAATTTAGTTGACTTGTATGCTAGCTGCTTATTTAAATTTTAATTGAGTTTCGAATTACGAGCTAGTAAAATCATAGCAATTTTATGAAGCATTTATGTTGAAAAAATTATGAAGAAACCTCATTTGAACCATAAGCGAGCCAAGTATTCAAAGTTTTGAAGAGTAGTAAGCTGAGAATGATTTAAAGTTTTAATTTGCTTAAGCACCCTTCTATTAGTATAAAAAGGATTTCAAACGAACTAAAATTGGGCAACTGAATGAGTTTATTCCAAAACTTAATTTGAGTTATATGCTAGTTTGAATGAGTTTATTACTTTAAGTTTCAATAAGCTTCAATTATGAATCTAGTTTGATTATTACTTTATGCTTCAATAAGCTTCAATTACGAATCTAGTTTGATTATTACTTTATGTTTCAATAAGCTTCAATTACGAATCTACTTTGACTTAAGTACCTTAATTTCCAAATGAGTTTCGATTTACTACTTAGCAAACTTATTATCTTTATAAAAAGTTTTTAAATTAAAAACGAAGTCGATTTACGCGTTAGCAAACTTATTTCATCTATGAGAAGTTTTTAAGTTAAAAACGAGGCCGATTTATGAGTTAGCAAACTTATTACATTTATAAGAAGTTCTTAAGTTAAAAACGTAGTCGATTTACGCGTTAACAAACTTATTATCTTTATAAAAAGCTTTTAAGTTAAAAACGAAGTTGATTTACTTGTTGGCAAACTTATTACGTTTATAAGAAGTTTTTAAGATAAAAACGAATGAACAATAAATATCTCGAAAGGTTATGGTCATTTTGTTAAACTGTAAGATTTTAGCAAAGTAAGCAACCGAAAAAAAACAAATGAAGTATGTTTTAAAGGCTAAGAAAGTGCCAGGCAATTGGCCAGACCTTGAGGGTGGGAACTGGACGCAAAGGTGGCACGAGCTGTTTGCTCCAAAGGTAATGTTGGGAGCTGGAGGCAAAGATGGCGTGAGCTGTTGCCGAGAACTGGACTCATGATATAACTATCTTGGTGTGAGCTGTTCCCCAAATGTATTATGATGTGTGATGTGTAAGAAAACCTTGAGGAGGACTAGACTCAAGATATAACTATTTTAGTGTGAGTTGTTACCCCACAGAGGACAATATCGAAGTTAGAGTTACTCTACTAAGACGCATTTTGGCCAAAAGTTAAGTACATATACCCCAGGGATAACATGAGTTTAGGGGCAGAGTAGATCTCCTCTAGCCAGCACAATAAGATGTTTTTATGCTATGAGTAAGTTCCTACTAAATAGAAACTTGGCATTTTGCCATTTTAAGCATTTCAGAAAAGAAAGACTTCTAAGGGCCATTACGAGGTCATATTGAATAAGATTTGAAAAGCTTATAAGGGTCAT